>PVJN01004210.1:0-91943 GCA_004026805.1 Lasiurus borealis | reverse complement strand
CTTGGAGAACTTCCTAGTTTCCCTAGATGTTTGCAGCAGAAAATGAGGTTGGAACTGGAAGGAAGTTGGCTATAATAACCATATGCTTGTGCTTTCCCATGCTCAAGAGTAAGCATGTCAAAATAGAGTTAATGCAAGAGAAATGTAAATGACCCTAGTCATAAATGCATGACTTTATATATAAGATCCTTTTACCTCAGGCAAGATTATTTTTAAACATAATATTGACATTAAGATAATCATAGCATTTATACCTCTCGTCAAGGTTAAAGTTCCAAATCTGTGAAAAATACATTAAATTGTCAGAAAATACTGATCTGAATGAAAGTTGATTCTTAAACACTTAAAGTACATGAACTTTACTGAGATAATTTTGGTAAAAATTACCTAAATTACTTACGATTTCTGCCCGGATCTAAAATAATGAGTGGCTTTAATTGTCAATGTGAGACACTAGGGTTTTCCTTTTTTGTTTAAAATTTAAGTATGGTAAGACTAAGCCATGCAAACAACTATTTAAATCCTATGACAAAAATCTGAATGTAATGGAATGTTACTAAATTATTCAAGCTGACCAATGGGCCCTGAAGGGAAGTCTATGCAGGGATTTCAGGGAAAGTTTTCTTCTTTGATGAAAATACACATATGGGAAGAAGCAGCTTTTTTTTTCTTGACATTACATCTGTGAAAGAATTCCTGGCATTACTGAAGCTATTTTGTTTAAAGAGGAGCTTGCCAGAGATGGTAAAGTAGACAGAATAAACCAAGCAACGTTGAATAGTCAACAAATTAACCAGTCAGGGAGCCACTCCAGCTTAGGCTTCTTGTTATATGAAATAACAGGCCTTCTTACCGTTTAAAAAAATATTTAAGAATGATTACTTAGAGAGTTAAGAATGTGGAAGTAGTTGAAAAACTCAAGCTAAGGTAAAATTAATGATGTTATTCGTGACTTAGTGTTGGATCTAATAAAAATCATGTCATGAAATGAATACCATATTAAAATGTAATAAGGTGTGGATTCTGAATGTTTCTTCTACAATCTTCTTGTACATATGCATGATAGTTTCTCTATTTTCCAGTGCTGTTCTTGTTAACAGGATCTAAAAGACAAAAAAAGCCCAAACCGGTTTGGCTCAGTGAATAGAGTGTCAGCCTGCGGACTGAAGAGTCCCAGGTTCAATTCTGATCAAGGGCATATACCTTGGTTGCAGGCACATCCCCTGTGGGGGTGGGGAGGGAGGGGGTGCAAGAGGCCACTTATCGATGTTTCTCTTTCACGATATTTTTCTCTCATCAATGTTTCTAACTCTCTATTCCTCTCACTTCCTCTCTGTAAAAAATCAAAATATATTTAAAACAAAACCCAAACCCAAACCCTGATTTGTGGCATTTGCAGATTTCCACGGTGTTAAATACTCCCATTTTGGCTGCTTTCAAGCTACTACTTAACAACTAGTTCACAAAATACCTGAGTATCTGAATAATTAATAATTGGTTCTCATAACACATCATTGTCCCCAGGAGACAGATGGAAGGATAAATGCATCATACTGAATATAGTCTCATTGCTTTCCAAGTGGTGGTACCATATTCTTATAAGAACTTTCTCTTTTCAGAAATTAAATATTTTTGCCAGTCTGATAAATATAAAATGACATTTGCTGCTATTTTAATTTGCATTTCCCCTGACGTTGAAATATAACTTCACATGTTTTCTTTTTATCTTAATTTTTTTCAAGTTTTTAATCATTTAGGTTTTCTCTTTGGTAAATCATAGCTTTGACAAATTTTTTATTGGAGTATGTGTAATTTTAAAAATTGATTTATGGAATTTCTTCACATATTTTAGGTGCTAATCATAAGTGATCAATAGTTACATGCATTGCAAATAACTTTTCCCAGTCTGTTTTTTATTTTCCCCATTATATTTATGGTGTTTTATGTTGTTTGGAATTCTATATTCTTTTCTCTGCTTACCAATATAGCTCCCCAACCCCCAACAGTTCTGCATTTCTGTGGAAGATTTCTGGCTAAAGCCATATCCTTTAATGTGCTTTTAAAGGCCCTCCTTGATTTAAAAATTAGGAGTGAGCCCTGCCCGGTATGCTCAGTGTCATCCCATGTACCAGAAGATCCCCAGCTTGATTTCCTGTCAAGATACATGCCCAGGTTGCATGTTTGATCCCCACTAGAGGGCATGTACAAGGCAGCCAATGGATGTTTTTCACATCAATGCTTCTCTCTCCCCTCTCCCTCCCTCTTCCTCTCCCTTCATCTCTCTCTAAAATCAATTAAAAAAATAATTTGGGAATGATATAATATTTATTCCTAGGATTTTTATGAGGATTAAATGAAATAATATATGTGAAGTACCCATCCCCCTTTCTCCATACACTTTCTCTCAAGCAGCATATTTTTCTCACTTCCTTTTCCCTGTGCCTAGAATACTCTTCATGTTCCTCTTTGCCTTCTCAGGAAACTCTTTCTTGATCTCAAGACTTGGTCAGGTTCTCATGACAGATAGGAACTCTTGTTGCTGTCCCTGTAGCCATCCACAGCCCTCCTCTCTGATAATGAAACTCTGAGTTCTTTTGTGTTATGGGCCTACTTTTAGTGCTGAGTTAATGTGTACGTCTGTTTCCCCTGCTTCCTGTGGTGGATGCTGGGACTGTACTCTCAGTAGCTATTCCAGTCTCCTTTCATCTGCATTTCTGTACTCCAGAGACTCTCTTACAGGTAGGAGAATTGGATCCTGCCAATCAAACCCATTGGTGCAAAATTCTGAATTCTAAATTGAGTTATGTTGGGAGAAAAGCAAGCCAGGAGGCATCCATTTTGCTGGTGTATATGCAGCAAAGACTGTATATTTCTGGAGCCACTGTGGGGACAGCTTCCCATTTGGCAGGCAGAATCCAGACCAGGGCAGAAGTATCAGCTGCCTTAGCAGCCCTGGTCTGTGGGATGACTTTGGAAATTTTTCCAATAAATTCAGACCTAGTTTGTTTCATCCTAATGATTCTGTAAGTCACTGATAATCTCTCTATATAAAAGCCTAAGTGACTGGAACGACTGGTTGCTATGATGTGCACTGACCACCAGGAAGCAGATGCTCAATGCAGGAGCTGCACCTGCTCCCACAGCCAACCTCCTGTGATCCTCCTCCTGCCCCGACAGCCAACCTCTCATGGTTCCTCCACTCCCTCCCCCCACACCTGGCTGGCAGGCTGGCCTCTGAGCTGGGTCAGCGAACCAAGGTTAGGTGATGGCAGATGTGGCCCCTTTCCCAGGGGGGCTAAGGGCCCGCAGCCAACCTCCTGGGCCCTGCCCCTCTCCCTGGTTGGCAGGCCCTGATAGGCCCGCCACCCACCCGCTGTGGTGGTGGCGGCACAGCAACTACAGAAGGTGGGATGGGGGGAGGCAGGGCACTGTACAGCAGGGTGTCCGGTGTCTGTTCCTTTCACACTCAGCCTGGTGACCATCACCTCCTCTCTGGCCCCACCCTGATCGGCTTGGACTCAATTGGCCCTGATTGCCAGCCAGGCCTAGGGACCCCATCCATGCACAAAATTTGTGTGCTGGGCCTCTAATCTATAATAAGCCTCTTTCTTTTTAAACTTGCTGGAGCAGATACCAACCATCCATATGCCTGCCTTACACCTGAGGATGACCCTGTAACCCAGTTCTGACCAATGAGAAAAAAGTAAAAGCCTTGGACCCTGATAACTTTATGAAGTTATCACTTGTGAATTCCTTTTACATGAGGGGAAAAAAAAACCCTTCTAATTTATTTAAGCCACTGTAGTTAGCAGCTGAATGTAATTCCTAATTCCTAGATACAGTAAGCAATGAGCAATGTGTGCAATCGCATTAAAAAAATATTTGTTGACCAACTGATGATTGATGAATACAGAGACTGAAGCATGAAATAGGAGTGTGTGTGTGTGTGTGTGTGTGTGTGTGTGTTTTCTACAACTTAAAGTATGTAGGAAGTGGTCGAGACTAAGAGCAGTGATATAGGTAGGGTTTTCATAAGCCAACTTAAGTAGTTAGACATCACCATCAGATGCTAGCAAACCCTTGAAGGTTCATCCTCAGATGTGCAATTTTGTTAGGTTACTTGGATGCAACCAATACTGAGGACAGGGAAAACTGTTCAATCTAAAAATTGTAGGTAAAAAAATAGATGAATACCTGTAATAATTATTCTGATATACATTTGTGTATATAAGTGTACTTAAGAAAATTTTTTAAAAATATTTTATTGATTTTTTACAGAGAGGAAGAGAGAGGGATAGAGAGTTAGAAACATCGATGAGAGAGAGAAAGACATCCATCAGCCGCCTCCTGCACACCCCCCACTGGGGATGTGCCCGCAACCAAGGTACATGCCCTTGACCGGAATCGAACCTGAGACCTCTCAGTCCGCAGACCGACGCTTTAACCACTGAGCCAAACCGGTTTCGGCAAGAAAAAATTTTAAGTGTGGAATTGTTAAGTCAGTGTATATATACTCTTAATATATTAAGAGATATTGCCAAATTGTACTTAAAAGATCTTCCACTTCAATAGTGCAGCAGTCATCATTTCCATATTCTCACCAATAATGGGAATTTATTTTTAATTTAATAAATCTTTATTGTTCAGATTATTATAATTGTACCTCTTCCCCCCACCCCCCCGTAACTCTCCTCGACCCGGTTCCCACCCCACCCTTTGCCCTTACCTCCCCCTGCACTGTCCTCATCCATAGGTGTGTGATTTTTGTCCAGTCTTTTGCCGTACCTCCCACACTCCTTTAACCCTGAGAATTGTCACTCCACTCCCTTTCTATGCTCCTGGTTCTATTATATTCACCAGTTTATTCTGTTCATCAGATTCTTTTATTCACTTGATTTTTAGATTCACTTGTTGATAGAATTTTTTTGTTCAGAATTTTTATCTTTACCTTTTTCTTCTTTCTCTTCTTAAAGAGTACATTTCAGCATTTCTTTTTTTTTAAAAAAAAATATATTTTATTGATTTTTTACAGAGAGGAAGGGAGAGGGACAGAGAGAAACATCAATGAGAGAGACATCGATCAGCTGCCTCTTGCATGCCCCCTACTGGGGATGTGCCTGCAACCAAAGTCCATGCCCTTGACCAGAACCAAACCTGGGACTTTCAGTCCGCAGACCAATGCCCTATCCACTGAGCCAAACCGGTTTTGGCCAGCATTTCATATAATACTGGTTTGGAGTTGATGAACTCTTTTAGCTTTTTATTATCTGTGAAGCTCTTTATCTGCCCTTCAATTCTGAATGATAGCTTTGCTGGGTAGAGTAATCTTGGTTGTAGGTTCTTGCTATTCATCACTGAATATTTCTTGCCACTCCTGTCTGGCCTGCATAGTTTCTGTTGAGAAATCAGCTGACAATTGTAGGTGCTCCCTTGTAGGTAATTAACTGTTTTTCTCTTGCTGCTTTTAATATTCTCTGTCTTTTTATCTTGGCATTTTAATTATGATGAGTCTTGGTGTGATCCTCTTTGGATGCCCTTTGTTTGGGGTCTGTGCGCTTCCTGGACTTGTAAGTCTATTTCTTTCACCAGATGTGGGAAGTTTTCAGTCATTATTTCTTCAAATAGGTTTTAGTATCTTGCTCTCTCTCTTCTTCTGGCACCCCCACAATTCTGATGTTGGTACGCTTGAGGTTTTCCTCGAGGCTCCTTACACTATCTTCAAATTTTTGGATTCTTTTTCTTGTTGCTTTTCCAGTTGTTTTCTGCTTCTTTTTGTTTCAAATATTTGACTTGATTCTTGCGTTCCTCTAGTCTGCTGTTAGGTCTCTGTGTAATGTTTTTTATTTCAGTCAGTGTATGTTTAATTTCTAGTTGGTCCTTTTTCATATTCTCAAGGGTCTCACTACATTTATCGACCTTTTCTAGGAAATTCTTGAAAAACCTATGACCCTGGTTTTGAATTCTATATCCAGTCATTTGTTTTCCTCCATTTCTTCATTTGTGATCTGTTCCTTTGTCTCTGCATTTTCACTGCTCCCTGAGTTGGTAGAGTAGCTTTGTGTGCTAGGTGTCCTATATGGCCCAATAGCTCTGCCTCCTCAGTTACCTGAGGTAGACATATTTGGTGCACCCTTTTGTAGACTGTGTGTATAGCTTTGTTGTAGTTAACTCTTGATTGTTGTTGGTATCACTGGAGGGATTGATCTCCAGGTCAATTGGCTGAGAGGATCAGCTGTGTTTACACCAGGAGAACTTCTGTGTTGGACTCAGCCTTATGAGACAAGACCTGCACTGGGGTTCAGTGCATTTGGGAGTTTCTGTCTCCCTCCTGCTAGAGGAACCAGCCAGGCACTCAACGGCCCATCCTCTCCATGCATGTGTCTCTGTACCTCAGCTTTTTGCATCTCCTCTGAGTCTCCGTGAGCCCTTCTCTTTCCTTTTAGTTGTAGAATTTCCACTCAGCCAGCTTTCCTGTGGTTCTAGATGACGTCCGTTCTGTCTTTTAGCCATAGTTGTGCGAGGCAGCAGTTAAGGTGTTCACCTATGCCGCTGCCTTGATTTCTCTTCATAATGGGAAATTTTAATTTGTATTTTTTTCCCTCTACCTTCCTTTATTTAATATTATGTGGAGGGAGAGGAGAAGGCATGAGGATAAAAATAAGAAGATTTATTTTCATCAATGACATGCATGCTCAAACATTGTGGGTAAAACAAGATAACTACAGAATGTCAAAAAATTAGTCATCATTACTTAGCTTTTAAGTCCAATTAACCAACCCCCCCCCATTTTATTGAGATATAATTGACATATAACATTGTTTAAGGACTACACCATAATGGTTTTGATATCTGTATGTTGGGAAATAATTACCACAGTAAGTTCAATTAAAATCCATCATCTTACATGGTTACCATTTTTTTCCTTGTGATAACTTTTTAAAAAATGTATTTTTATTAATTTTAGAGGGAGAGGAAGAGATAGAAACATCAGTGATGAAAGAGAATCATTGATTGGCTGCCTCTTGCATGCCTTCCCTTCCTCCCCTTACTGGGGATTGAAGCCAAACCTGGACATAAACCCTGAATGAGAACAGAACAATGACCTCCTGGTTCATGGGTGGACGCTGAAATTCAACCACTGAGCCACATGGGCCAGGCTAAAGGTGGATCTTGAGTAATAACTATCACCTACCATTCACTTCCTATTCACTTTTGAAGGAAGCTGTGCTTCCTTTTACCAAGGAAAGGGAGAGCTAATATAACCAAAGTGCTTATTCCTTGGAGTGGTCATAAACCTTGAGTGGGACACACATTGTTGGGGATGCGGGGAAGACCAGACCAGCAGATATTGTTTCTGTCTTGGGTCAAGCCATTCTCACCCGCACTATCACTCGAGACGTCATCCAGCTTCGGGTCTTGGTGGTCTGGCCAGAGAGGGAAATAGAACCACCTGGGCCTAGTCCTTCCTGAGCCCCAGTGTGGCTGCTCTCAACCTCTCAGGCCATGTGTGGCCCAGAATTAGCAGATTTTGTGTTGTTCTGGCTTTATCCTGAAATCAGTTCTCGTTTTTAAATCAGTCCCTCCTCTATGACTCATAACATTACACTTCTAGCCTGATTGGACACTGGTGGAACGAGCTTTCTCTTTCTGAAAGGGGGATCTGGGAAACAGCTTCCCACCTCCCACCTTCTCCCTCTTCTGCTCCTGTTTCTGCCATTGCACACCACTTTTTCATTTGGTTATAGTCTACCTTCCAAAATGACTCTGATATAGGGTCTTATATTTAGCAAGAGGCAAAGATGAGCTGCATACAGAAGAGAAACAATCTTGTACAGGCCTTTTTTTTAAATACAACTTTTTAAAAAAATTTTGACCCACACGATATACCCATCTATGTAAATTATTAAAATGCCTCACAATAGCAAACATTTAAAATTTTTTGAGTAATTTCAGAATTTATTTGAAAATAACAATGTTTGAAATAAATTCTTATTTAGACCTTACATTGTTTTAAATGCCCCCCATTTTCCAATGGCCCATCTAAATGGACACAAGTGATTTAAGTCCAATCCCCAGAGCTCCCCATGGACATAATTCTTGGTCCTGAGAGGACAGGAGGGCAGGAACGCATGAATTTCTTCAGTAACATTCATATGCACAGGAAATGACTATTGACATAATCTTTAAGCCTAATAGTTAAGATTATTCTTCAGTTTGTAATTTAAAAGCTTCTGACAGCTAAATGCTATGGTATAATTTATAATGAAAGAGTTTGAGTGATTGAGGTGTATTTCACTGAGCTGGTTTCTCTTATGAGTTGAAACTAAGACTTATGTAAACATAGGGAGGGAAGCCCTTCCCAGGTTTATGTAGTTAGGCAAGCATACCTAATGTCCCTCATTCCCAAATGTGCTGCAGTTCCATCTGGGCCGTACTCCAAGTTCACAGGAAGCAAATCTATAGAATTTAAAGGGGCATTAATTTTTTTTTCAGTGAAATAGTCATATATAAGACCACCATCTACCAGTATGTAATAAATTAATTTATTACATTAATTTATTTGAAATATTCAGTTTTGTAATATTTCTCTAGTGTGCATACCATGGAGAAAGACACTAATAGTATACCACTAACTGTAAATAATTTGGGAAACTATAGATATCGCAGAACTACTCTTTTTATCACCAAGTAACATGTAAACAGATATCTCCAATTTTACCCAAAACACTCACTTCCACTGTAGGACTTTTATTTTCCACTCCATTCCTTTATTTTATTTTTAAAAGGGGATACATATGTGTGTGTGTGTGTGTGTGTGTGTGTGTGTATACGTTTAAGATAGCTTATTGATATATACAGTGGTACCTCGAGATACAAGTTTAATTCGTTCTGTAACCTTGAGGTGTGGGAAACTATGAGACACTCGAGTTATGGTAAACTGGTGGGTTGTGTGCAGCCGGCCGATCCGTGCAATTACTCCTAACTCAAATGTTGCTTGTGTTTCAAAGCAAAATCGCTCACTCGATGGCTCGTATCTCAAAAATCTCATATGTTAGGGCACTCGTATCTCGAGGTACCACTGTAATTGGTATACAATAAACTGCATTGTGTTTTTTTTTAATATATTTTACTGATTTTTTACAGAGAGGAAGGGAGAGGGATAGAAAGTTAGAAACATCGATGAGAGACATCCATCAGCCGCCTCCTGCACGCCTCCTACTGGGGATGTGCCCACAACCAAGATAGGTGCCCTTGACCGGAATCGAACTTGGGAGGGACCCTTCAGTCCACAGGCCAATGCTCTATCCACTGAGCCAAACCGGTTTTGGCATGCATTGTGTTTTTATAATCAGAAAAATAAAAATACTTTTAAGGTCTGTTGGAATTCATGCCTTTAAAAAGACATTTCCTTCTCCCCCCAAATTATCATTATAAAGGAATTTAAATGTATCTCATATCACTGAGAGAGCTGAGTGAACTGACAGAAATTTACCTTGCAGATTATAGAATATTATGATCCAAATATACCCCCTCTCCAGTCTTAATATATACTTCATTAAAAAAATATATAATGAAGAAGCTAAAGCCAAGTAGTTATCTACTAGAAGGGTTTTCAAATGTACCTTCAGCATTTGTTAAATAGACACAGAGACATATACAAATTTAACAGACTAAATTAATTTTCAATTAGTACTTTATTTTAGTAATATCCTTTATCCTGACCATGCACCATTAATGAAAACAGCATTCTCCTGTGAACCTTTGGGTGAAAAACATGCAATTTCTCTGATATTTTCCAACCTACCAAAATCTGTTAGCATATTTAGCAATTTACTAAAAAGTTGTAAAAACTCATGACAGAAATATACTTCTTTGGCATTAAAACATTTATAACCAGATAAGAAGAAATAAAAAGTAATACTATAAATGGCAAAGTAACTATTTAACAATGATTTAGAAAAGTCTGATAATCAACAAAAGTCATTATTTACCCCAATTAAATGCTTTAAACACTGTAGCCAAACAGATTAGCAGGAGAGCCATTTTTCTGAAATTCCTCCTACCAAAATGTTGTGTTTATAGTTCATTTTCAGGTAACTTTAACAAAGTTTTTATTTCATTCCTTAAGATAAAAGATTATTTTTAGCACTTTTTAAAATAGTGAATGGCTGAATTCATAACTCATTTTACTTTTTATCCCTTTCAATGTTACATGAGTGAGTAAATATATTCACAAATGTTTAAATATACAAACATTTTGCTAAGTATTAATATGTACAGAGTTTTAATACATTTTCTTTTAAAGACATACTTACGTGACATTACAAGGAGATATTCACAGTAAAATAATGAAAGTTACAAACTATCAGATATGCTCCAAAACATGCTGATGTTTGGCTGAATGAACTAAATGGTAGTTTTTGCCTTAAATAGTCTTTTACTTCATTTCACTGCCAAAGCTTAAAGAAAACTGAGGAGAAAATAAAGTGGTGGTTCAACTGCAATATTAATTAATTCAGCCAAACCTCTTAATATGCCTTTCTGTTTGCTAATCTTGGATCAAATTCAGCAACTTTAAAACAGGGTCACTGAGAAATAAATGAACTTTACGTTTGGAAAGTGGAATCATAGAAGACTTGAGTAAAAAACAAGGGAAATAAAAGGAAATCTAAGTCAGCAAAAACATGACAAAAGAGATTGGAGGTTTTTTTTCCAGGTGTTTAAAGATTCAGTATGTTTCCTATTATCTCTACTTCATGGCACCTCATGTGCAATGTGGTAGGAGAGGCCCAGAGCAGAGGGCCTTCCCAGCTGTAGGTTCTCATTGGGGCAAGTTCAGAAAGGCCTGTTCTGGCCTGATGTATCTCAGGGTGGTCCTTAGATCCCCTTGAGGCACAGATCAATGCCAGAATTCCCAAATCAGACAGGATGGCTCCCATTTCAGAAGGGCCAAATAGGTAGACTGTGAACCGAAGCCGACAAGGGAAGAAGGAGCGGGGCCAACGCTGTGACTGAGGGTCATTGGGCTCACTCTCTAGGGTGGATGCAACCACACCTACTCAGCTAGTCCAGGACCTGAGAGAGAGTAGGGTGGATATGGAGTGACCAGGGAGGAGTGGGGTGAGCCCAGCTGCCCATCTGGTTGCAGGGATTTCCAAAACCATCTACAATTTGGAAATATAATTAGATACTTAGTAATCCTCTAGGACAGTGGTTGGCAAAAGGCGGTTCGCAAGCCACATGCGGCTCTTTGGCCCCTTGAGTGTGGCTCTTACACAAAACACTATGGCCTGGGCAAGTCTATTTTGAAGAAGTGGCGTTAGAAGAAGTTTAAGTTTAAAAAAATTGGCTCTCAAATTTCAATCGTTGTACTGTTGATATTTGGCTCTGTGGACTAATGAGTTTGCCGACCACTGCTCTAGATGATGGGGCAAGCTCTATCCTATGAAGCAAACGATTACTTTACTTTTCCTTTTTGTTTGATGCAAATTTTAATATTCCAAACAAGTTTTCTAAGAGGGAACAATAACTATAGAAGTTACTGCATCATGGTATCACCTCAGCAGTCTTCACACACATTCAGCTGAATTTGAATAAATGATGTCGCACCTTCCAACTGAAACAGCTTCTTAGACCAACTTTAAGCATGGACTGGTTTTTATAAAAATGAAATACTGGTATATTACAAATACAGCTTTTATTTTTTAAACTAGAAACACTACAATAGATACCATCTTTTCAGTTTATAATAAATACACTACAGAGTGTATGCATTCTATGGGTATATATACAGTTGTTTTGCTTTTGTGTGTTTCTTTTTTACAATGGTGTCTCCTGCATTATGTAGTAATGACTACCTCTCAGAATAGATAAGCTGTGTTTTATTCAAGATTATTTCATTTCTCATTTATTTAGATTAGACAGATAAATCTGAAAACTCACCTATGGATTCATATGTAAACTTTCAGAAATGATGTTTATTATGTGTAATGTAATAAATATAGAATTATTTCATAGTACATACTTAAAAACAATGGACACCACTTTCTTTCAGCACCCATCAGGGGACAGCCTAAGGCTGTGAGTCTGTTGGAATATTGCCATGATTTGCTTTTTCTCCAGAGACAGAATGCTTCAGAAACTGACCAGTAGCACCAATGTATAATCTTGATCGCATGGGCCATTTCTGAAAAAGAATATTTAAGCAAGAATCTAAAAGTTAGTATTTATGGCAGTTACAATCTGTAATAATAAAAATAGTAATTCCAAATACTTCAGTGCAAATGCAATCTTATATAGCTATAGCTAGTAACAATTTTAATTATGAAGTCTAAGGGATAACATGAAAAATATATATTAATGCTAACAATAAAAATAAAAATATATCCAGACTTTGATTATAACAGTATAAAATAGTATTGTGCATATGGGCAAGAAATCATGGATAATGAATATAATAAATGTAGGAAAATTTACCCATAATGTTTTAATTTCAAAAATAAGTCTAAAACAAGTTCCTTGGCTTTAAAGATATTTTTAAAAGTTATACATGGTAAGTGCTCTCTTCTGTAGCACATATACTTAAATTAGAATGATACAGAGAAGATTAGCATGGTTCCAAATTCATGAAATGTTCATATTTTTTAAAAAGGTTATACATAGTAAGTACTGTCTCCACTTTTCAAAGAACCACAGTGAAAGGTGACTAATTCAACTATCTAAACATTTTATCTAGCTAAAAGCAATATCTGGAAGTTATAAATATTAGAATGAGACAGAACATCCAGATTTAATATATTAGCATCATACAGCTTGAATCTTTCAGTAATGATCACATTGTATTCTAATTTGTGACTTTTTCTAAATTCACCTTTAAAATGAACAACCTCTCAAACAATATAATTTATTACCAAATAGGCATGGTAATGGAAAACCATATTACATATGTAGCACTCTCAGAATGGACCTTTCCTTTCTGGGAGGGTAGTGTCATATAATCAGTTTAGTTCTCAGGTCCTTGAAATACTAAGAGTTAAAATACTTTTAGTTAACCAAAAAGTGCAATCGACAGACCATTTTTTTTTTGCATTAGAGTAACTAAAGATTTAATAGTTAAACATTTTTGATAGTGCCTGTAAAATAATGTGTTATGGTTCCAATTATGTATGTAAAACCTCTTTCCTCTGAACCTCCACAGCATATGATTATAGCTCTCTTATGGCACATACAACATTCTCCCTTACATCTTTGTCTCTGTGTTTATTCAGGGCAGGGATTGAGCTTTACCCTTAACTGTATTCACTCTGCTAACACAGTGCTTTCTTTGCACATTCAGTAAATGATTTTAAAACAGACTAATCACTTGTTCAACCATCAACAATTTCATTAAGTAATCTTTGACCTTGTTTCATTATCAAAGAGTTGTCTTTTAAAATCAAAATAATTCAGAGAACAAATGAGATTTTTCCTAAAGGAGTTACAGCACTACAAAAATATTTGGTACATGAATCAAATGCAAAAACAAAACAAACAAACAAAAAAAACCCCACGTCTTGTTAAGCTTACTGTTACCTGAAAATTATGGTTCTAACATTCAAAAAAGCACTGCAAGAAGCTAGAGTGAAAAACAACTTGATTTATCATCTGAATTACACCTCTCACAAAGAGGAATTTAACTGATGCTTTTTGTAGTAAAATCTATTTAATATTTAAAATTTCAAATAAAAAATCTATTATTAATATATACTTGAAAACAATTTAATGCACACCATAGTACAAACCCCTTAATAAGAAATGACTTCAGACATGGCCGATTATAGGGAAGGAATCAGGTGACTAAGGAAGATGGTGTAGGTGAAGGTAGCTATGTGACCACTTCCTTCCACCCTTCCCAACCTCTAGACAACTCTACCTATTTTTTGCTCTGGCTATCATTGACATGCCTCACTCACTGACAGGCCTTTACTCTGGGATCCTATTTTGGGCCTGGGGAGGGGGCACCTGGGGCTGGTCTTAGGAGGGAGATAGGTTGCAGACTGCCTTGTACCCCCTGGACACTCTCATATGGGTTTTTCTGTGTTATTTCATGAGACTCTTTAAAGTCCAATAGAGTATGGAAGAAATCTTATTATTTAGAAAAAAAGAAAAGAAATGACTTTTCAGCTGAGATTGTTAAACAGGGTGGGGCAAAAGTAGGCTTACAGTTGTGAATATGCCTAACAGTTTATTCTTGTATTATTATTTATTAATTATTGTATTATTTTCCATTTGAACAACTGTGAACCTATTTTTGCTCTACACTGTGTATAAGACATGAATCGAATGGGAACTTTACAATCATAAATATTTAAAATTTATATATTTAATATTTAAAATAGTGTTAGCCTATAAATCATGTTGATTATACTAGGTATTTGCAAAATAAATTTTGTTATACCTCACCCCAACATTTAAAGTTCAATTAATATTAAAGGGTGTAATTTTTAAACACATTTCAATAATGATTATTCAATAATTTATTGAACACTGATATACTTAAGACTAACTCATTAACTGTGTGTGTGTGTGTGTGGCCAAATACTTCAGAATGGTGGAACCAAAATTTTGAAAGTTTAGGTTTAGGAAATATAAGGGAGATTTCATATTTTGAACAGAAAGCCAGGTGAATTTCAAAAAAATCAAGTCTAGGAGAAAATAACAATGCAGAGTCTAAAAACTGAGTAATCTACCTATATGTATTGTAAAAAAAATTACACAAAACGGATTCTCTTGGCTAACTTTGTAATTACATAATTTGAATACAGTATTTAATAAGATCATTCAATGAATATACCAATTATTATACAGATTACATAAACACATTTTAGTTTTTCTAACACTCTTAGTCTTTAAAAAACACTAACTGTCTAGTTCATGATCCGTTAACCTTTATTAAAACGTTCTGAAATATACTTTGTGGGGATGCAAAACGGTCTCATTTTGTTCTTACCAGTTTTACCAAAAATTTCCAACACTGGTTTCCTAGGATTACTAAGGGACAAATAATTCCATTACCCCATAGTTCATAAATATTTCATGAAACTTTTCAAACAGCTGGTAAAACGACAATGGAAATGTAATTATATAAATTAAAACAAAAAAAAAAGGCTCATAAATATAACTCTGATGGTAAAAATTACCAGGACGTGCAACCGAGCACCTCATCAGGCACCCGAGAAACCTCTCCCCAGGAAAGGGCATCCTGTGGGTTGCATCCCGAGCGTGAGACTCCCTACCCAGCTACCTCGGCTTTAAACCTGCGAACCATTAAGCAGCGGGGACCTCGAGGACCAAGTTCCCTTGGCCGATCTGTTACCCTCTCGGGTGAGGGCTCGGAGGCATCTGCCCAGGTGCTGGCAGACCGGGCAAGTCAAGGTGCCCCGCTGCTCGCCCCACCAGCTCCGCAGGGAGCCTTGGCCCTCCTACCTTGACAGGGTGCAGGTAGCCGTCGCCACGCAGGGCGCCCAGTCCCGGGTCCGCGGGCGCCTCGGTGTCGTCCTGCAGGCTGCGGGTGAGGTGAGCGATATAGGTGGTGGCCAGCAGCAGCACGTCCAACTTGGACAGCTTGGTGTCCGGCGGGACGGACGGCAGCGTGCGCTGCAGCTCCAGGAAGGCGTGCCGCAGCGTCTGCACCCGGCTGCGCTCCCGCGCCGCATTCGCCGCCGCCGGCCGCCCACCGCCCGAGCGCCCGCCGCCGCCGCCGCCGCCGGCGCCGCCCGTGGGCCCGGGCCCGGGCAGCCCGGGGCTTGAGTCTCGAGTGGAGGCGGCAGGGGGCGCGGGCTCGTTGCTGGAGATGAGGGGGCCGCCCGCGGGGCCGCAGCGGTCCATGGCGACGTCCCGCGTCGCGCGCCCTGCAAAGGACCCGGGGCGCGGTGAGCAGCGGGGGCCCCGGCGGGCCAAACCCGGGGAGGAGCAGCCCCCTCGCTGTTCCTTCGCGCGCGCCCGCCCGCCCGGCCTCCCAGGGCCCCGGGACGTGCTTGGAGAGGAGGATGCTTGGGTTGCAGCGCGTTTGTCCCTGCGCCTGGGGAAGACTTTGGGGCCTGAGGGTTCCTGGGCTCCGTAGGAGGCCGAGGAGGGGCGCGGGGCGGGTTGACTTTTCACTGACCAGCGAAAATATTACTCTGCCGGGCTCGGAACGTGTGCGCACTTCAGGAACGCCATCCCGCCCGCCCGCAGAAAAGATCGCGCTGATCTTTTTCGCGGAGAGCGGTGCGCACGGCCGCCGCCCTCGTGCCATTCGCTCCGGGTGCACGGGACCCGGGGCGACGGCGGGGGGACCCAGGTAATTTCTGCAGGGAGGGGTGGGGTGGAGGGCCCCTGGCTGGACCTCGGACTTCGGCGTCCGCTACCCTCCGGGCGCGGGGGTGCGCGGCGCGGCGGGGGCCGGGCCGGGGCCTCACCTTTCCTGGAGCGGCCGTGCGGGGCTTGGCTCCGCTGCGCGAGCGGGCGCAGGGCGTCCGGCCGGGTCGGCGTGGCCAGGGCCGCGCCCGTCACTCCATCCTCGCTCAGCCGAAGTCGACGGCCGCCGGCAGCACCGGGTGGGAGCGCCTTTTAGGCGGGCGCCCGGAGGCCAGGCGTGCGTGCTGGCCAGGCCGGTGTCCACCCACGACAGCGCGACCCGCCGAGCTCCGCGCCCACCTGAGGGGCTGTCCGGGCGGAGGGGACGTGTCGGGGGAGAGCCACCTTCTCAGCCGCCGGAGCGCCATTAATCAAGCCGCCTGCGGGGCGGGGCCAGGGGCGGGGGGCGGGGCCAGGGGCGGGGATTCCCGCGGTCCGGGCTCCGGGGCGCTCCACGCTCCGCGCCTGCGGAGTGGGAGGCCGTGCGGCCGGAGCCGCCGTCTGGGCTCTGGGACCCCCGCGCGGCTTGGCGGGTCGGCGGCGGGCGTGCGAGCGCCTTCCAGGCGGGCGCCGGGCTGCGGCGGAGCGCCGACGTGTCGCGGAGCGGCCCTCTAATTGCCGGTGAGGCCGTGCGGGGCGTGCCGCCTCCTGCGCCGGCCCTGTTTCCCACCAGGTAAATGTTTCCCGCGGTCCCCCGTCCCGTCCGCAAAGCCCGCGCCCCGTCCCCGCCCTCCGCCCTCGGGGCCCGCTTGTGAGCCGCGCAGAGATGACCCGCACCCCCCGGGCGCTCCACAGGCGGTGAGACTTCAGGAGGCTCCCCCAAACCTGCCGCGGCCCGGGGTGGCGGTCGCTGCTCCCCGGGTGTAGACCCTGCGCCGGCCCCCCGATGCCCCCGGGGGCGCCGCTCGTGTCTCCTTTGGACGTGCAGTTGGTCCTGGCGCCGTGCCCGCGGGGAGCTCGCCCACGCGGCTGGCGCTGGGGGACCCGCGGGAGCGTGCGGTCCCCGCTTCCCGGGCGGAGTCGGCGTGGGCGCTCGTTTTCTAGCAACGAATCAGCAGTCCATCCTGGAAGCAGTGCCTACAGTTCCAAGAGCAGGACGTTGAAAAAATATTTAAAAAACAAAATAAAAAATCTTTTTTGGGGGTCAAGACGGAATAACACATTTATGATACCATCCATGAAACTGATCTTGTATATATGCAACCCCTTTTCACGTTGGAAGTACCAAATACTCCACAGTTAACGGTGGCATTTGAATATTTCGTTCCACACTTTAGTATATTCGTGAATCAGAATATTCCTCAGGCCTTTTTGTCATTTAGTAACTTTAATTAAAATTACTTTAGACACAGAAGCACACCAAAACACCATTGGTTAAAAAAAAAAGGATTCCTTTCGAATGAGAGAAAGCACATCTTTATTTTGCCAGTAAATGATATGTAATGAGGAGTAAAACAACTGGAAAGCAATGTTTCAGATTCAATAAAGAAGCAAGTCAAACAAGAACTTAGTTTTTCTCATATAATAATATGTTATTAAAGATACAACCACAAAAGTTGATGTAGTTCTATAAAGGTGGGTGGGAAAAAAAATCTCCCACCAAAAACGTTTCAAGCCTTTTAAGATTGAATTGACTCGTTTTTTACAAACAAATTTTTTTTTTTTTAACTTTTGGGTGATATAGAAGGTGAGGTTCATGTTCATCACTTTTTGTCACATTTTAAATTCCTTCAGAGAGATTCCTGTTAAAGAGGGGAAGGGAAACCTAATGTTAAATTATTTCAAAATGAAAGTTATTCGAAAAAAGTAGCAAACATAGAATCTAGGAAACAAACAGCCATAGTAAAGGCTAATGATTAGTCACCAAACTATGTAAATCTTTTCAGAATTTAAAGAATGCAGAAACAAAGATTCCCTCTCATCCCCTCCCCTGCTTCATTGCCAGGACAGGGGAGAATAGGAAAATCTGAGTTGGGAGAGGTGTGAAAATCGAATATTGGAGGGAAGGTGGGCCAAGATTAGGGTGAGGCTAATTAGGTGCCTGGGACTCAAATTTTGCACCCTTGGCATCTGGAATCCTCACCCTAACCCACCCCGTGAGGTGGAATGGAGGGGGCACAATGGCGGCTAACAATGGCTGGACCAAAGAAAGGACTACAATGACTGCCGGCCTCCCCCTTGTCCTATCTACTGCCACTCTAAGTAGGTTCTCTGAATCCTCTGATGATTCTAGATTAGTCCAATTCCTGCAAGAAACCAGAGTTTGCAGTTAAATTAAAAATAGATGAGGAAAAGGAAAAAAAAAACTTAAAAGATAAAAAGTGTTCAAATTTTGAACATTACATAAATTGGTAAATCTTATTTAACTCTCTAAGTGCTGTGTTTTACAAAAAGTACTATATTGCCCTAGCTGGTTTGGCTCAGTGGATAGAGCGTTGACCTGTGGGGCTGAAGGTCCCGGGTTTGATTCCGGGGAAGGGCACATGCCCAGGTTGCAGGCTCGATCCCCAGTGGGAGGCATGCAGCATGCAGCCAATCAATGACTTCTCTGATCATTGATGTTTCTATTTCTCTTTGCCTCTCCCTTCCTCTCTGAAATCAATAAAAGTATATTTTTTAAAAAGTACTATATTTTCGATTTGGTTTTTACAAAAATGCTTTGAGAATTTTACATGTTACAGTTGAGAAAATAAAGCCCAGAGGGATTAAGTAATTTCTCCACGGTCACACAGCTAGTAAGCGGCAGAGACAGGATTTAAACCAAGTAGATTGACCCTATTGCTTATGCGTTTTACCATACTATTTAATATTTGTAGAATTCTTCATAATCTGAAAAACACTTTTGAATCTATTATCTCAATAAAGGGTCTACTTTAACTTGACTCATTAATAATCCAGGTACTATTTTCATAGTGTATCATTCTCTTAAGTTCTTGTCTAAGATCCAAGAAAGTACATGAGTACTTTAAAATGCTATACATTTTAGTTCACAGAATGTGGTGTATGTCTTGAAATTATACTTGTCTTTTTTTCTAAATATGTCAAATTACTTGCCATCTTAACTCACTGTTTTTATAATGTAAAATAATCACACAGCAGTGAAGATGATATATTGCTTAGTTATATATATAATATCACAATATAGTTGGTGCTTTTTTTCACCTTTAGACTCTTTCCCTCATTATTTAAGATATAATTTAAATAGTTAAATTCATTATTTTGACTATATAGTTGAACAAGTTTTGTATAGTCATATAACCACTACATAATAAAGATTTGCAGTATGTATTCCTCCCCACCAAATTCCCTTGTGTTTACCCCTAGCCCTGGCAACTACTAATCTGTTTTATGTTTCTATGGTTTTGCCTTTGCCAGAATGTCTTAGAGTTATACAGTCCGTAGCCTTTTAAGTCTGGTTTCTTATGTGAGCATAGGTCCATTTCACTTCAGAAAATACCTAGGAGTAGGACTGCTAGATATGGTAAGTAAATGTTAAACTATATAAGAATATGTCAAACTATTTTCACAACTGGATCTACTATTTTTGCATTCCCACCAGTAATGCCTGAGAGTTCCAGTTGTTCCATATCCTTGCTAGTATTATATTAAAAATTTTTTTATTAATTATTACATGTGTACATATCTTCCCATTGTCCCCCCACTCCCATGCATACCCTAACCTCTCAGTGTCTTATTATCATATTTTTTATTTTTATCTATTTTAATAGATATTTAAAAAAATAATGCAATATTTTAAAATTAGATGATTTCACATCTTGCTTGCCAGCTAGATATCTCAAGTTGAGCATATATGCTTGGCTACATTGCTTTGGAGCCATGTACCTGCAGCTGCCTTTAGTGGGACATGTACTCTCCAATTCACCTCAGTGATAGCTCACCGACTTCCCTCACTTCCTTTACCTGCCTGTACCTGAGAGTGTTCTTAAGACCCCCTTGCAGAGTAATTGCGAGCTTGCTTTTGGAGTCAATGATATGGATTCAGGTCCTCGCTCTGCCTCATGGCAATAAGGTGACTCGGGGCTCCGCTGACTGGCTTCCCCGCCTATAAAATGGGGCTGATAGTATTCTCATCTCAAAGGGTTGTACTGCTTTTTAAAACTTGTTTAGGTACTGAAGATTCAGCTTTCAAAATAGACAGGATGGAAAATAACTAATACAAATCTCATAAATTAGATCTTATATATAACTCTTGTTCACAGAGTAAGCCATTGACAGAGTTGAGACTAGAAGTCACAAAAGCTACCTTATACTGCTTTTAAAAACTTTGTTGCTTACCACAATTGCTTTTTTTTTTTTAAAAAGGAAGTTGTATCCTAATTTCAAAAGGGTTCTTTGAAGACTGCAAATCAAAATTTTAATATAATACCTACATTACTGATACATTTAAGTTTATTTTGCCTGTAAAGTTAGACTGAGGTTTTAACACAGCAAAATTAAAAGCATTTAGGTAAAATCAATTCAGAATATTCTGACTAGAAATATTTTCTAAGTTTTAAAGATTTTTCTTGAAGCACATAGGAGATCTTTTGTTACAACTGTTTAAACATAACTTTAACAGTGATGAAAGCAAATTATTTTTACTGTTTTAAAGTTCGTTTTTAACACAAAGAAATTTAAAGCTTCCATATTCTAACTAAAAATAGTAGGTATTTTATTGATAGTTAAATAACATTCAGTTAACATTTCCTGCAAATTATGGGCCCCAGAGATTCACATTCCTTAAAGGTATCTGAATTAAGTAAGGGCATGTAACCCAGCCAGAAAGTTATTATTTTTGCATTAACAAAAGAGATGATTTTACTCTATTGACATTGCTTAGACTTGAGAGTTAAATAATCAGGTACCAATTTGCATTTTTCGTTGCATTGTGCTGTACAGTATTCTCAATTGATCTTATTTACAATATATAAATACATTTAATGTCTATTTTAAAATTACGAAGGCTTAAGCACCTCCTAACGTTTGAAAAGAGAGGAAACATCTGTGACAAACACAGAAAGAAGCAATGTGTACATGCCTTGTTTAATGGCATATATTATTTTTAATTGAACCGTGAAGACATTGGTTCAGAATCTGCCTTTAAATAAAAAATAGTTTTGAACTAATCTTTAATTAAAGTGTACATTGATAGTATCAAGTTCAGTTTGAGGGTCAAAAACAACGTCAATGAGTCTGACTTTTTCCTCCCTGTAGGGAAAGCAGGCTTGTGTAAATATACATGAGCACAGACTGCACGCATTTATAAAGGAGGTGGAAAACATTCCCCTGTCATTGCACAGATGTTGCTTCACTGGGTTCCACAAGGATACAGGCACAGCTCCCAACGTGCGGAACCTTAAAGGAGTGTGGGTCACATACTTCCAGCATTTTGAAAGAAGAGCTCTAAGCTCCTTTCCACCTCTGAGTAGGCTCCCACCTGGAATATTAAATGTAGACCATAGGCCACTTGTCTGCCCATTCTCGCCTTTAAGGTAATTAAGGGAAGGAATAACTTGAATCAACTTTTTAGAAACTGAAAATCTATTCTTTGTGTTTGGGCTGGGTATTTTTTTTTCTTTTTCTCTCTTTTTTTTGGGGGGGGTATTTTGTTTTTAATATTTTACTGACATTCTAGCTTTATTCTCATCTCTTAGCTCTACACTAAATTAGTAAAATGTTAGCAGTAGGCACCCCCTAAAAATCTGTATCAGGAGCTTAATGAAATCCCATCATATGTTCACCTTTTATATCAGAGAGAGGTAGAATTGATATTCCCACTTAATAAGACAAATCTTTTGAGATAGCAAAACAATATTTTGGTATGTCCTCAGTAAAAATGTCACCTGAGGAAATAAACATTTAAAATCCCTAATATTTTTTCACATTATAAAACTGAAGACTCAGGATTGAACATAATCAACCTCACTAATAGTAGCAGTATGTTCTTCTCACAGGAACTCCTGTATTCTGCTGGCTTTTTTTAGGGTAGCCTGTCTTAGCATACAGAGTAGTTAAAAATGCACTTAGCTCTATATTTAGTGTTCCTAGTAAGGAAAATGAGGGTAGAGTGATTTATTTGCTGTTTTTGTCAGTACAGTCCTAGTGACTACAGCTTTGCTTGAAGCTATAAATACGTGGTATATGTCACAGTTCACAATTGATCTTAGTGTGAGTGGCAGAGTATATAGAATTTAACTAACATTGTTTTCTGAGGCTGTGTCCATTTTTTATTGTTTTCTATTTGATGATATATGATATACTAGCAAGACCTTTCAAAATGCTTGGCAAGAAACAAAACTCAAAAACACTGTTGAGGAATTGTCACCAGTTATGCAAATCTTTACAAAAATGGCTGGGGTATTATGGACAAACTGGCTAAGGTTTTGATGGTAATTAAAATGTACATAAGCAGTAAAGAAAATTTTCATGCAGCTTCCAGTTTTTGTGCATCTGCGTGTGTGATTGGAGAGGAGGCAAGACCAAAACTAGGGCTGCTGCTGCTTCTTCCTAGATCAAGCATTTTCCAGACTCACAGTACCCTCTCTCCCCTAAGCCTTCCTCTTGGTAAGCCCAAGCCAGTCTCCAGGGAATGGTGGTTGGACAGTTCACGGGTTTTCTTCATGTGGCTCCATTAAGGAATGCTAAGTCATCACCCCTTGATTGGATCCTACAAAGAGGTTCTCATGACAAACGCACCTGACCTTCAACAAAATTCTTGCAAAAGGAAATCTACTCCAAAATATGTCCTTCCAAAATATGTCCACTGCCTGTTTTTACAGTGATTTTTAAACCATTTTTTTTTAAATCATAAGCCCCTTTGAGGATCTAATGAACTTATGTCTCCTTCAGGGACACCAGATAAGAACATTTGGTCTGGAAAAGTGGTGAAAGTAGCCAGCCTCCCCCCTCCTTCCTGTTACCAGCTGCCCTTGCTGTTTTCATCCACTCAGTGCACTACCCATCATCAACTGGGCCTTCAGCACCTTTGTTATAATCCCTGCTTATTCAGACATCTCTTCCTGCTGCTTCTGGGACTTTCCTGAGTTACCTGCCTACCTCAATGTCTAGTTGTGACTCTTAGCTTTTTTGTTGTTGTTAATCCTCACGGGAGAATATATTTTTCATTGATTTTTAGAGAGAATGGAAGGGAGGAGGGAAACAAAAGAGGGAGAGAGGGAGGGAGGAAGGAAGGGGAAGAGGGAAAGAAAGAGAGGGAGACAGAGAAGTGAGAGAGAGACACCATTTGCTTGCTTGCCTTCCACACACACCCCAACTGGGGAACCTCTAACCCAGATACATGCCCTTTCAAACCAAGAACCTTAGGAGTGTAGGCCAACTTTCCCAGCCCTTGAACTAATTCTTCCACCTCAACTTTGTGACTGTTTGAGCTGAGCAACAATTAACTTTTTCTTTTGGGCTGAAGAGGGGCAGGAGGCGGGGGTGGGCCCAGTGCTTGGCCAAGAAGAATTAAGAACAGTGAATTATGAGAGACAGATGGAGGGCCTCTCTTCCTCTGTGTTGTTGACAGTGAGAGTGTCCCATTTCCCCCCAAAAGACAAATCGCACAAATATCTGACAGAACATACCTGGTCTCTTCAATAATTTTAGGGTTGTTATCTTGGGAGCTTTCTGAAGGTGCATTTTCATTAGCAATGTATCTCTGTGCATCAGAGAGAAAGACTAATTTCGGCTTACCCACTTGTGGGTAATAAACAGGAACTATGTGATGCATTGCTTCAAAGGCACCTGCATACAAAGAATTAAAAGCATTCTGTTTTGAAACTAATAATTAAATTGTAGACATAGCATTAGATTATCCAAAATTATATTTTATGAAATGGAATTAAGTAAAGTTAAATAGGACCATGGTAAAACCAATAAAAATTAGTATCCAAGATAAAATATCATCGACTTTCATACAGAAAAACCTCACAGGAAAATTTATAGTCAATGCTCATAGACAAAATGGGTACACCAACATTAATATAAATATTAACTGCTGGAACCGGTTTGGCTCAGTGGATAGAAACGCAGGCCTGAGGACTGAGGGGTCTCAGGTTTGATTCTGATCAGGGGCGTGTGCCTTGGTTGCAGGCACATCCCCAGTGGGGGGCTTGTGGGAGGCAGCTGATCCGTGTCTCTCATGGATGTTTCTGACTCTCTGTCCCTCTCTCTTCCTCTCTAACAATTCAATAAAAAATATATTTAAAAATATATAAATATTAACTGCCCTTGAATTTTGCTTTTCTGAGCTTACTTTTTTTAGAGTGTTTAGAGAATAGATTAATCACGTACAATTTTTGGAGTATGTTCATGCCTTTATTTTGGCACTTAACATGCCATATCGTTACAGGTCCTTATCCCTTTCTAGCTGTGATTTCCCTTTAAAGGAGGTCTGCCTTAGTCAGTTTTAATTCCTAGGGACTAGCATAACCTGGGACATATCAATAAGTATTTATTAAATGAATAAATTAATGTTTCCACTATAAAAATAAATACTAAAAGATATGCATATATCTTGAATTTTGTTAAAGTGATTTTGTTTTCAATTTTGAGTTATGCAGTTATATGATTATATTTAGGATAAGTTTTTTATTATAAAATCTTTGCAGTTTGAGGTCATAGTTTTTATAACCTTAGCATATATCTCTAACATGGAACTCCAAATTTACAAGGCTATCAAAAGTATGTAAAAGGTCAGGGAGAATAAAATTACTCTCTAAGAATTTCTGTTCACTTTTGATGCATTTGGTTATCCTCAGTTGTCTTTAAAAGATTAATCTTAGCTCTTTTAAACATCTGAAAGTATATTGTAGATTTAAAAATATATCTTCTAGACTTTAATTCCTGCTTTCTGTTTTTCTTGAGCAGTAATAACAGCCTTTGCATAAAGACTATAGTGTTAGCTTTTGGCCACATACTTAAGAATAGAGCTATATACATGTATTGAGTGATGTCACTGTTTTTAAGTTTGAGAAGATCAGAACTATATCATCATTTGGAAAGAGATGGCAATGAAGGAAGGGCTCATTCCAACATGTATACCATAGAATCTGGGAAGAGTGAATTCTAGGATGCTCCCCAAGATAATAAAGATAATTGTTACCCATTACACGTAACTACATTTAGTTTCATTACTTAGGCAAGGGAGGTTGGCATGTCCTTTGTAAAAAAAAACCTTAGACATATTAAAATCAAAAGTAGAGGCCCCGTGCACAGAATTTATGCATGGGGTGGGGGGTGTCCCTCAGCGTGCACCCTCTCCAATCTGGGACCCCTTGAGAGATGTCCATCTGCCTGTTTAGCCCCAATCCCACCTAGAACCTTAGAAGTGCAGGATAACTCTCCCAGCTCTTCTTGAACTAAATCTTCCACCTCAACTTTGTGACTGTTTAGGCTACTGAGATGAGGCCTAAATAGGCCGTAGGACATCCCTCTCACAATCCAGGACTGCTGGCTCCCAACCACTTGCCTGCCTCTGCCTGATTGTCCCTAACCACTTCTGCCTCCCAGCCTGATCACCCCTAATCACTCCCTTGCCAGCCTGCCCGATGCCTAACTGCTCCCTGGCCAGCCTGATTGCCCCTAACTGCCCTCCTCTGCTGGCCTGGTCACTCCTAATTGTCTTCTCCTGGAGGCCTGGTTGCTTCCAACTTCTCTCCCCTCCTGGCCCCGTCACCCCTAACTGCCCTCCCCTGTGGGCCTGGTCACCCTTAAATGCCCTCCCTTGCCAGCCTGATCACCCCTAACTGTGCTCTCCTGCAGGCCTAGTTGCCCCCAACTACCCTCCCCTGCTGCTGTGGTCATCCCTAACTGCCCTCCCCTGCAGGCCTGGGTCCCCCCAACTGTTCTCCACTGCAGGCCTGGTTCCTCCCCAACTACCTTCCCCTGCAGGCCTGGTCCCCCAAACTACTCTCCCCTGCAGACCTTCCTCCTCCAACTGCCCTCCTCTGCCGGCCTAGTCACCCCTAAATGCCCTCCCTGCTTGCCTGATCACACATAATTGCCCTCCCCTGCAGGCCTGGTCCCCCCAATTGCCCTCCTCTGCTGGCCTGGTCACCCCCAACTGCCCCCAACTGTCCTCCCCTACAGGTCATCTTGTCATGACCATCTTGTGTCCACATGGGAGCAGCCATTTTGACCACATGGGGGCGGCCATCTTGTATCTTAGAGTGACAGTGAATTTGCATATTACTCTTTTATTAGATAGGACTAGTGGCCCAGTGCATGGATTCATGCACATTGAAAGGAAATTAATTAGAAGAAATATGTTAATATTACTATTTGCCGTTTCTCTATAATAGAAGTATCAGAGCTGAAAGAAAATGTATATAAAAATAATATATAAATTGATTAATAAATAAACATTAACATGATATAACAACAAAGACATAATATAAAAACAACAAAAACATGATATAAAAAAACACTGTTTCCAAAACCAGTTTGGCTCAGTGGATAGAGCGTTGGCCTATGGACTGAAAAGTCCCAGGTTCGATTCCAGTCAAGGGCATGTATCTTGGTTCTGGGCACATTCCCCAGTAGGGTGCGTGCAGGAGGCAGCTGATCGATGTCTCTCTCTCATTGATGTTTCTAACTCTCTAGCCCTTTCCCTTCCTCTCTGTAAAAAATCAATAAAATATATAAAAAAAAAACAAAAACATTGTTACAATCACTGATGAATTGATTAAATTTACTCTAATCTCTCTCTGTATACCACAGTAACAGTAAAAACAGTTTCAGAGTGCTTGACTAATTTGCCTTGTGATGAAGTATTTACAACTTTAATGTCATGCTCTTCGAACTCGAGAGAAAGCAACATATAACTGGCCATGTCCGAAAATGGGTTCAGGTAGGAATACTCCTACTCTTCCTGGAGTTTGTCCTTGTGATTTGCTGGCATCACAGGAAACTATCTTTGAATTAATTTAAATAGGAGGCCATTGTCAGATGGGGACAAATATCACAAATATGCGAATCAACATTTATTTTTAAATTGCCAGTACCTGTCATATGTACCGGCCAGTTGGTTGGACAGCTGGATAGACATATGGTTGGTCACTTAGCCTTTTATATATGTAGATATGCAAGTGTTGGGATGTTACATAAGAAAGGAGACATGCCACAGAGTATAGGCCACACAAGTGGTTGTGTTACATTTTTATTTTCTATCCTGATGAAAAATGTAATTTTTGTACTGTTGCTAAAAAAATATACTAGTACTAGTGACTTAGGTTTCACACTTTACATAGCTGGTGTTGTTTCACTATTTACATAACTAATACCATGCACTTTGGCCAGATAGAAAAGTGCACATTTCCCCCCACCCTTATTGCTCTCTGTTTACATAGGTGATACAATTATACTCAGTAGGAACCAAACACAGGTTTAGCTGATAGTGGCTACTATATTCAGATATAAACATTACAGGTTTAAATTTCCTAGGAATTTTAAGTAAGTTAAAAAATCAAAAACTTAAAACAAAATCTAAACAAAACTTGCTCATTTCATGGCACATTTTGTGTGTGAGGAGAATATTCCCTTTGCTAGTGGAAGTGGTCAACCAATGAGTGCCAGTCTACTTACTTATATATGAGATACTGTCATCCTCTTTTTTACTGTTCTTTTTCTTGCTGATTTTCTTGGCATCTTTGGATGCTTTCCAATTTATTAGAAATTGTCTTTCCATGTTTTTAATTTCTTTTCCATCAAGACAATCTAGATAAAAAATTATATTAAAATACAATATAGACATGTCACTAAATATATGTAAGATATATATTTCTTGTTCAGGTGCACACAACTTGTTACTATGCTGAAATAAATTTCTTCTTAAAATACCTTATTTACACAATTTCTGTATTTTTTCTAGATTTTATTTATTTTTGATTATTTTTTATGATCTCAACAAGAATATGTGCTTATTATAAATAACTGAAACATGAGAGAAAAACATAAAAACATGGATATAATTACTATCCATACCTGTGCTTCCTATCACTGTCAGAGATAATCATTGTAAACAGAATCTGATATATGATCACTCGTCTAGGACCTATTTAAATTATATTATTATTTTAGCCAAAACCTGTTTAGCTCAGTGGATAGGGCATTGGCCTACGGACTGAAGGGTCCCAGGTTCAATTTTGGTCAAGGGCACGTACCTTGGTTGCAGGCACATCCCCGGTTAGGGGGGTTCAGGAGGCAGCTGATATTTCTCTCTCATTGATGTTTCTCTCTCATCAGTGTTTCTAGCTCTCTATTCCTCTCCCTTCCTCTCTGTGAAAAATCAGTAAAATATATTAAAAAAAATAAATTATATTATTATTTTAAAAAGCAACAATGTCCTACCTAACAAAAATTAAATATATGTAATTATTTAAATAATATTATGTTTATTCTTAGGAAAAAGCAAAATATTTTTATCTTAAAGTGACTAAGAAGATTTATATATGTAACATGGTATTTTGTTCCTTAAAATTTTTTTTTTTTAATTAAGCATCTTAAATTAGACAAGTAATTTTTGTATGTTGTAAAATATTTGGAAAATACAAAAAAAATTAACATTGCCTGTATAATGACTAAAAATCACTGATAACACTATTTTTTAATATATTTTATTGATTTCAGAGAGGAAGGGAGAGGGAGAGAGAGATAGAAACATCAATGATGAGAGAGAACCATCAATCGGCTCCCTCCTGCACATCCCTTACTAGGGATTGAGCTCATAACATGGGCATGTACCATTGGCCAGAATCGAACCTGGGACCATTCAGTTTGCAGGCTGATGCTCTATCCACTGGGCCAAACCCGGTAGGGCTGATAATACTTTAGTATATTTCTTAGCAATTTTTTGTTTTCTATGTATGTATATATGTGTATTATATAAAATTGGAATTCTCTATTTATACAGCATTACAGCCTACTTTTAAATATTGTGTCATGCTGAAAACAGTTTGGCTCAATGGAGAGAGCGTTGCCCTGCGGTCTGAAAGGTCCCAGGTTTGAGTCCCGTCAAGGGCGTGTATCCTGGTTGCGGCACATCCCCTGTAGGGGGCATGCAGGAGGTGGATGATTGATGTCTCTCTCTCATCGATGTTTCTAACTCTCTATCCCTCTCCCTTCCTCTCTGTAAAAAATCAATAAAATATATAAAAATAAAAATAAATAAATAAATATTGTATCATGAGCATCTTACTGTGTTTTTCTTTAAACTGAATTTTTAATAATTTTTGGATAGTACGTATTCTATTGCATATGATATACTGTACTATAAAATTATAGGATATTTTATATGGCTTTAATCACATGAATACAGGTGGCCTTCAATTAACATTAAGATAAAATGTTATCTTTTCTAGCAAAATTTCCTTATATAGCAGTTTAAACAAATTAAATATATTTTCTCTCATCATCCATGTAATGTCTTCTGCTAGATTCCAGAATGTAGAAAAAATGTAGAAACATTTTGAGATCATATTCTTATAAGGGAAAATGATAATATCCTGATAAAATATTAATTGTACTATTGAAAATGTTAACATTTCCACTTAAATATGATCTATAATACTGTTATATTGCAAATCAAGTGATAAAACTGGAAATATAAACTAGAACCATAAACTCTAGAAGTAGAATTGTTTCCATACCTTGTCTCTTGTACTTGTTTTAACTGAATAATAGCACTTTCTAAATTATAATGTAAGAAATTGGCTAAATGTTTCATCATTATACATCTTAGTAATTATAACTTTATATTAAAGGTCATTCTTTTACACTCAGTTTTCCTAACCACTTGTATTAGTATATATTGACATATTTCCAGATATGTTTTTATTAATTGTATAATTTATTAGTATATTTTTAGAAGTGTTACATGTAAGTCTGTACATATTTTTAAATAATCTATTTTAAGGATAAGGAATGAAAAACCCAAATCTTTTACAGTTATCCCATTTCCTTATGTTAATGTTCCAGATCTGATGCTATCTCACTTTTAACAAATGATCTCATTTGAGGTTATTAGGTGTGAGGTCGTTCAGAAGGGGAAATCAGGTAATAGACACAAGATCAGAGACCCATGAGATCTGTTTTAATTAGCTGCTTTCAACACAAAATTTGCTTCCATCATACTAAGTAAATAAGTATGTAGATTGCCATTCTATTTGATAAGGACTGGGTTTCTTACAAAAGAGAAAATGTTCTTTTTACTGGAACATATCAAACCAGGCCTTCAATTAATTTTGTGTGTTTTTTTTGGTTTTGTATTTAGGAAAAACATGGAAATTAAATGAGCTAACTTAAAGAGAATTTGTTCTATATAGAAGAAAAAGACTGTAAAGACATATTCCAAAGTCTAAACAGACTTATGCAGGATTTTGAATAATATTTATTTTCTAGAAGAAATATGTATTAAATTTTATAATCATAAAATGTTATAGATTTATTTTTTAAACTTTGAATAAATTATCTTTACTTGGAAATTAGTACACTTGTCTCCTTATCTGTTACAGCATTGCGTATGGTACTGTATCATGAGAAATGTTTCCAGAAATGGTTTATGAACGTTGGAAGATTCTTAATTATCAAACATTAATTGTATTATTTTACTCTACTTCAGAAGGAAAGTAGACTAATACAATTGTGTGCACTGGGGAGAGAGAGGAGGAGGTAGACAGTTGGGGGTGGTGCATGGAAGAATCATCTGTAGAGCTTTAAAAATTATATATGATGTTCTCTGTTCCCTACCCTTGGCTGGTGGGGTAAAGGGTAGGCAGAATATTGTGCAAAACCTTCTTGAATATTTCTGACATGCCTTATGTCATTCCCTTCCTCCCTTAAGAGAATCACTACACTAGCATTATGATTAATCAAGGTTTACTACAGCTATGAGCTTTAAAAGAGTTTTGCCATAGTTTTTATACCCATGTTACTGAAGTTCTGATATAGGAAATTGGCTCATGAATCTCCTTTGGGAGAGGCCAGGCTTGTCTCTCTGATGCTATATAATTTGGTCCCTTGCTGGGCCATGTCCCCAATATAGTGCATATTGAGGAATGTTATGATTTGTAAGGGACTTATAAGGACTCCCACCTTGCTGCACTTTCAAATGAAAGGAACTCCTATATGTTTTTAGGGTACCGTTTGGCAATGTCAGCAGTGAAAACCTTGGTCAACAGAACCAAGCTAAAGAGGCTCATGATCTTCAGAGGATTTGTGCCTGAGAAAGTTTGGCAAAGGTGAGCAAATTCTACACATTTATGACTAACCATTTTTGTTAGTAACAGCCACCTTTTCTTTTTTTTTTTTAAAAAAAAAGGAGTATCTGGTGCCTCGATTAATTATTTCTGAGCAGCAGATATTTTTATGCTTTATTTTTTCAACTTTAACTTTCAGTGTTATTAAAAATACATGGAATTTACAGCTGACCTTCTTAAAAACACTTTTTAAGTTGAATTTAGAGGTGACATTGGTTAATAAAATTATATAGGTTTCAGGTGTACAATTCTATACTTCATCTCCTGTATATTGTGTGCTCTCCACCCTAAGTCAAGTATCCTCCTATCACCACTCACCCTCCCTATACCCTCTTTTGCATCCCCCCCCCCATAAAGTTGATCCAGATGACATATTTCTGAAAGCTTGCTGATAAATTAACTAAAAAGTGAATCAGGTCTCTTTTTCGAAGAAAATTATATTAATATAAATGTGTACCCAGTGATTTGGAGACCAGTATCAATCTGTCTCTGTATTTTGGTTTGAGACAAACAGGATTTCCTTTTAGATCCATCATCCACAGTTTCATCAATTTGCTCAGTAAAAATTCCAAATCCTATAATTATAGAAGAAAAAGACAAAATATTTCATAATTATCAATATATTTTCATTCAGTTAATTCTTTATAAAAGTAATTGCTGCTTTTTGTAGAGTTCTAGCTCATGGCCAGCTACTTAGAAGGTGTATGATAAATCATTTTTGGATATAATGGTCTATAGTACTAATAATGGAAGGCGGCTAAAGAGAAGGCAAAAAATGAGATCCTGAGTTTGGGGGCCATGGAACTGTTCTTTGTCACATTCCCTTAAAGTGACCCAGTTTAGAAAAAAATTTTACACCTCTGGTCATCCATCCTGCAGAAGATGCTCTATTCTTAGTGGAATTTATGGAAGTGTCCAAATTAAGGCAATTAAGGAGCAGTGAGTAAGCAGTCCATTTGCATTACAAACAATATTTGCTTTTTATTTTATAAAAGAATACATATTTATTTTAAAAATCTGTGAAAAGATCAAGGGGAAAATATGAGAAAAAAATCACTTGCATGCTTATCATCCAAAGATCACTTCCAATATGTCGTCATATATCCTTTTGACTTTCTTTTTTGAGCATAGGGATTTCTTTTTTAATTGTCATGTGGGTACAGTTTTGTTTTATGTATATCAAACATTTGTGTGTTTTTATAGTTACAAGAAAATCAGCTAATTGATATTTCAAGGAGTAGTTAAGTTATACCATGGTCTACATTCCAAATGAATGTCAGGAAACAGATTAATAGCATTTAAGAACCTGCTCTCTCAGTTTGCCCTCTTTCTCCCAATTTGGGTTTCTTTTTCTGTTGTCAGAATTCTTTTGTTCAATGCCTTGTTTTTTGTCCCTTTCCTTGCTCTCTCTCCTTTCTTAGTTTTTAATATGTATATTTTATTTTAGATATTTAATGGAAATGAAATATACTTGGACTATTATATGTGTCATAAAGTTCTGTTTTTAATTTTTGAAATCAGATAAATTTAGTCTATATGAATTACTTAAAAAACAAGCAGTGCATAAACCGTTTTTCTACTTTATAGACTTGACTTGATTTTAAAAAATTCAATAGCCAAAGGCAAAACATAAAGGAAAGGAAAACTACCTTTAATAGAACAAAATAATACTTTAAAGCAAATATTTTACTGCTAATAAAAATAAACGTTGATAATTCTGTGGAGAGCATAATCCAGGGCTCAGGACTGAAGGATGAAGTTATAACTTTTGAAGAGAACTTTCTTATAAGTCAGCTACATGACAGTGGATCAGAAGCTTCTCTGTTGACCAAAATTAAGAGAATGGAAATTAGCCTGGTGGAGTGGCTCAGTAGTTGAGCATGAACCTATGAACCAGGAGGTCAGAGTTCAATTCTTTTTAAAAAATATATATTTTATTGATTTTTTATAAAGAGGAAGGGAGAGGAATAGTTAGAAACACTGATGAGAGAGAAACATCAATGAGAGGGAAACATCGATCAGCTGCCTCCTGCAACACCCCCTATTGGGGATGTGCCCGCAACCAATGTACATGCCTTTGACTGGAATCGAACCTGGGACCCTTTAATCCACAGGCCAGCGCTCTATCCACTGAGTCAAACCGGTCAGGGCCACAGTTCAATTCTTGGTCAGGACATAAACCCGGGTCATGGGTTTGATCCTCAGTGGGGGGCATGGAAGAAGCAACCAATTGATAATTCTCTTATCATTGATGTTTTTTTTTTCTCTCTCTCTCACTTCCCCTCCTCTCTACAGCATTTGTTTGACAGTGTTTGATACAGCCATAATTATTTTATGTGAGAGTTTCTCTGTATTTCTCTTAGTCTAAAAACCTCTAAGGAAGGAATTGTGCATTGCATTTTTTTAGTGTTGAATACGATGTCCCATTATCCAAAAGTTAAGTAATAATAACAATAAGAGAACTTTACATTTATATAGATAAAAGAGTCCTGTAGAGTTTTGTTAATTGCCCCTCACTTGATAAATGACCCTCGACATACTCCCTCCAGTGCATGTTTATTTAAGACTAAACTAATCCTGTGCTGAAATATGATTACCCTTTGGATACGCTCTGGTTGTTCATTGCCTTCCTGTCTTTAATAAAATGCTTTCACTTTCCTATTCTTCAATAAGTTGCTAAAGGGAGCAGACACTTTTCTGGACAGTCTCTGTTTGATAAATGATCATGTCAGGCTATCACTTAGAGAAGTGCTGCAGAATCCTGAGGAGCCAATTCTGTTTCCCATGCAGGGCTGGCGCTGAACTCCTGTATGGGCGCCTGCAGGCTGGCAGTGCTCCCTCTACAATTAATGATGGCCACGGACGAACCTGTATTTGACCAGCATGCTCCAATTTTTATCGGAAACGTCTGGCCCAACTGTCTTAACTAAATCTAAAGACAGCCATTTGTCATCCCCCTGACTGCCTGTCATCATCTGCCTGGGAAAATCTATAATTTTTGGCTTGTTTCTGACTAAACTGTGGAGTAAATAAATTTATCTTCGGGTTACTCTACTTGTCAGGATCAATACTGAGCAGAGGTTGAATAAATTAGAAACTGGAAAAACATGACAGGCCATATTGGTTTATAATGGTGTCTCATAAATCAAATATTTAGTTTATAAAGAGGCAAGCGCATCAAAATTCTTATTTCCACCATTTACTCGAAGATATTTTACCTCATGATAAATGGTCATCAGGAAACTAATGAAGTAAATCACTAATATATTTGACTGTGAGATGAACTTTTCATATCATTTTATTTATATAGCAAATTTTGCAGACACCTACAGAGTTTTCTCATTTATCCACCCTGGGTCTCATACTTCTTTTCTTTCACATTTTTCTCAACCAAGAAACAGTCCCTCAAATTAATTAGTTCTCTCCATCCCTTCCCCTATTCCACAGCCTCCTCCTCTTGGAATCTTCTTTCTCTTTCATTTCCATTTTCATTGTCTCCTTCTCCTCTGGCTATTATCCTGTCTCTTACCCATCATCACTACACTCTTGAAAGAATAGTCCACACCAGTGTATCTCAAACTTTATATGCTTAAGAATCACCTAAGGATCTTATTTAAATGCAGTTTGATTTGTTAGGTCTGGGACAGAAGCTGAGATTCTGCATTTTTGAGGCTGAAGTTCTGGTCCTAGGACCACATTTGAAATTATGAGTCTAGGCCACTGCCTCTGCTTCCTTAATCACTGGGCACTACTGCAGTCTGGGGCTTCTGAACCAGAACTTCTAGACTCATCCCTTATCACCTTATCACATTGCCAATCTCAAACTTTCTCAGTCTCAGTTCTTTGGAGCACTTCCCTCCTGACCGCTCCCCCTTCATGGCTTTGTGATTCCACATTCTTCAGGCTCCCTGCATCTTGCATGAATTTCTAACCCCACAAAGTAACAACCTTCTGACCATAAGAATCCCTAAGGTGTAAACATTCTGTTTTCTGAAAGTAGCTTTTGAGAACAGAGAAAACATCTCATAAAAAACAGTGCTATCCCTGGCAGACTGTTGCCTGGATAGGGCAGCCATAAAACTACCTATTTAAAAGAGGAAAAAACAAAACAAAAACAAAAACTGTGTGGCGGAGGTGCTACAAAACCTCCTCATAGTGCATCGCCACATTTCCCAAGCACTGCTGCTCTCTCTGGGGAGCAGAAGCAGATGTGGCATCAATTCAATTTCTTCCTTTTCCATAGTTTACATTTATTTCTCTCAGTGTTTTTTGTTTTTTTCTTCTTCCCTGGGTCACAGCAAAATGTAAAATCATGGCTAGAAAAAACGTTTTTCTTCATTAACCCACTATATTCTTTATTTATATGCAGACATTTCACAAAAAGGAGAACGTCCATGTTGATATTAGTAAAACACATTTTTACACCAAGGAAGGAAGGGTCACCTATACGTGAGAAGAACCAGATTTTGTGGGATGCCACATTGAGCATTTCATCATACTTGCATTGCCTAATCAGTTTCATCCAGGGTGGCAGTTTCAGTGACTACTTAACCAATTTGCTAAAGAATTCTATCCACTGAGCTCTGTCTTTTATATTCAGTTGTCCGCCTGGTATTTTCTATGTAACATTTTAAAGGCACCTCAAAATTGATCAAAACTCATGATTTTCACCCTCTTCCCCAAACTTGATTCTTGAATTATTTTCCATGGTGCAAGGCAAAAACTTGACTTTTGACTTCTGTACATTCCTTATATCATCTCCAAATCCTGTCTACTTTACTTCCTAAACACCTTTCTAATATGTTCATTTGTATCATTTTTACCCCAACACCATCAAGTTTCCACCCTCTCTCATTTTGTAGCTAGCCAGGCTTCTTCCAATCTATTCTCTACCCCAAGTATGTCAAACTCAAAGGCTCACATGGGCCAAATAAACAAGGTTTAAGTTTATGTGGGCTGCAAAAAAAACAAAAGCTTCAATTTTCATGGAAATGTAAGTTTATTTTGATAGAGACATGCTGAATACAAAGGGCTGAAATAAGTGAGTAATCATTAACATAAGATACTAGAACATTTTAATAAAAATTAATGTTTTTCCTTGAACATTAACTTACCAGACACTAAATAACTGCACACATTAATAAGCATAACACAAATACACATATTTCTCTCATTCTCCAAAAGCAAAATATTTCCTGTTGGACACACCAAACAAGTTAGTCCAAGACTAATGATGTGGCAATCGGCTGCTAAAATATTCGCTGCTAGTATTAGTGGAGAGAAATGGTGCGCCTGCATGTAAGGCACGTAAGGGAAATGAATGCAACATGATGATAGTAATCAGTCATTAACGAACATTGTAGTTCCTTATTAATAATTATGTAAAACAGGATACTGTAAAAATTAAGTTACGAAATTTTTATTAACATGTTTCTTACATACCGTTATACTGGCTAGGCTGCAAAAAAATATTCGTTGTGGGCAACCCATGGGCTGTGAGTTTGACATACTTGCTCTACAATGAAGCCATACTGATCTTTTCAAAATGCTAATTACTTTACTCCTGGCTTAAACACCTTTAGTGTCTCCCCATTGTTCTTAGGACGAAGACAAACCTCTATTATGACTTATGCAACTTTTACCCACCAATTTATTTGCACTATGGTTCACCTTCACTCTGCTTCTGGTTTCTCATTTTTGCATGCTTTCACCTGCCTCAGGGCCTTTGCACATGCTATTCTGTTTACCTGTTGACTTCTCTCAGACAGCAGCTCAGCAATCCCTTCCTAAGGGAAGCTGTCACTGAGTTCCCTAACTAAAGCAAATCCCCCTATTATAGGCTCTCAGAGCCACATACTTCCACTTTGTACTACTCGCCATGGGTGCATTCTTACATTTGTTTTTGCCTGATTATTAGCTTAATGTTTCTGTTCCTCTCAAAGCTGAGAGCTCTTCAGGGCCAAGGACAGTAGTACGGTATCTGTTTTTGCTCACTATTGTCTCCCCAATTGTCTAATAAGTGTTGCCACATGATAGGTGTTTTAAATGGATGATTAAAAAGAAATGAATGAATGCATGGATGAACGGATCTGGGGTTAGGAGCAGGACAGGAATTGTAAAGGAGAAATTATATGGAACCATTTTGAAATATTTTCTTAGAGGGTTACAAACATGGAAAGAAAAAGACTAGATTAATCTTCTATTTCCTCCTCTACTTCTCCTCTGCCCCCACTTCCCCTTCTGCTGCCCCAATTCTCTGTGTGGGACCAGCTTTGGATTAGAGAATAGGAGAGATGAGGGTAGGGTAAGAGGATCTTGGGGGAAGTTGTCCTTGACAGCTATGGGTCTGTAGAAGTAAGTGGTAAGGGAATAAGACCCCAAATAGCAGGAAGGACAGAAGCCACTTAGCCAGCCAACTTTTTCCAGGTCCTTATCCTGTTCCTCCACCTCTAACATAGCCATCCCTCTGCAGCTCTAGGTTAGGGCATGGATACTGTTTTGGAATGTCTGTGTTTCACATTGACCCATTTCTCTCTTTTTCTTTTTCTTATTTCCATCATAGAGCTCTAATATTTCAGTTGTCATGGCAGTACTTTTCCTTGTTACTTGGGTTCCTTTTAATTTTTCTCAAATATCTTCATCACTGCTCAAACCATAATCTTGATTGTAAGATTCAAAGTTATTTAACCATCCAAGGGACCATTATTTTTTCATTTATCGGATTTCATGTATTTTTTGTCAATGCATTTGGGGAACCTATGGTTATTCTTATCAAAGCAGCTGCTAAAAACCTTGGGTAATTATAGTGGTTTTGTGAGGATTCTCTAATGATGTCCACTTCTTTTTCCCATTGGCACAAAGCTGTCTGTTGCTGAAGTCTCTTAGGATGGATGTCAGTGACCTAATGTATGGCATGTTGAGCTTTTTCTCCCATGGCACAAGTTTGATGTCAGCAGCTTCTGGGCAGTTTCAATCAATGAGTGCAAATAATGGAAAAATTAAAGCCAAAAAATGGAGATTTGACCCCAGGGATACATACAGAGAAATAAGTTAATATTATGATGCTAAACTTCAACATGTCCTTTGATTAAGTCTTCAGAGGATTATGTAAAATGGACCACAAAAGCACATTTCAAGTACACCCCACGCATGATTATATTCAGACTTCCACGAAGCTGTGGCTAGGCATTTTTTTATTGCTTCTGTCTCCTTGCTGGAAGTAAAAGAACTTGAGATTTTATCCTCACTCCTTGTATATCTTCTCTAATGGGAGGGAAAAGCAACTTTCGGCATATACCAACCTCTGGACTTGCTGAACGTTTTCTTTTTAAGGTATTATATCCACATAGTGTTTTAATTTTCCTTTCTCTTATTTTTTAGTTTATATGTGGAAATTTCAGATATGGGAAATATTTCATGAAAAGCCTGAAGTTTCTCAAACCATAACAAGGAAGAAAGTTTCTAATATGTTTCTGTGGCTTTGGGTGGAAGAAAAACAATGCGAACCCTTGCCAAGGCGCTCTGTTCTAAAACATACGGAATATATGATACTTGACCCAACATAGTCTGTTGTTAAATCAAATGCATTTCTATTAACATCTTATCTGCCCTCATGTCAACCATTCAATAACATTCAGTGCAAGTGACCATTCCCTCTGTCTTGAAGTTCTTTTTTCTCTTGTCTTCTCTTGCATCATTGACTCCTGGTGCCTTTTCATCTAAAGTATTGGAGTATTTCTGTGCTTAATGTTGGCCTCATTTATTCTTCATCTCTACTATCTTTTGCCCAGTTGCATTGTTCTAAATACCATATAAATGCTGTTGACTCCCAAACTTTCCAATCTTACTTTTCCTTTAACTCCAGAATGCCTACTTGACATATCCATTTCAATGTCCAATAGATATTTCAATAGAAGGAATTATGTATTTTATTCCTTCCTTGTATTCCCCAGCCTTTATAGGCTACCACTGTTTCTCCAGTTCCTCACATAGGAGCTAGGAGTCATCCTTTATTCTTCCTTTTTTATTACTACACATCCTACTCAATAAGCAAGTTCTGGGGGTTCAACCTATAATCCAGTCACTCCTTTTCATATCCAAGCAACTGTCTTCTCATATTTAACCTCTGTGGTAGTCTCCCATATGGTCACTTTACTATCATTCTTTTTTGTTGTTGTTGTTGTTAATCCTCACGCGAGGATATTTTTCCATTGATTTTTTTTTAGAGAGAGTGGAAGGGAGGGGGAGAGACAAAGAGAGAGAAACAATGTGAAAGAGACACATTGATTGGCTGCCACTTGAACATGTACCACTGGGGCAGAGAATCTAGCCTGCAACCTAGGAACATGCCCTTGACAGGAATCGAACCTGAGACTCTTCATTCCTCAGGCTGACACTCTATTCACTAAGCCAAACTGGTTAGGGCTACTGTCATTCTTACAACTATTCTTCACACAGCTGATAGGAAATTCTTTTGATTATAGTCAAACTCATGACCATGGTCTAAAAGGACCTTTATGATCTGGCTCTTAAATGTTCTTCCTAATCTGTTATACTGTTGTCTATTCATTCAAAAATTACTTATTGCCAACATTTTAGAAACTGAGCTAGATTCTGGGGTCACTATCACCATAAACTGGCTTGTTTTTTGTTTCTTGGACACTTTAAGTTCTCTTTGGACTCAGAACCTTTGTATTTTTGTCCCCTATGCCTAGCATGTTCTTTCTTAGCACTCTTCTCAGATTTCTTCTTTCTCATCCTTTGGATCTCAGTGTAAGTGTCACTTGCTCAGAGGCCTTTCTTGATAACCTGATTATCCCATTATGTCATCCTACCTAATTCCTTCAGAGTGCTTTTCACAGTCGTCTCTGCTTATTTTTTCCTGACCCCCTTCGCTGTCTCACTGTAATGTAAGCTCCTTGAGGGTAGAGAACTTGTCTTATTTATCATTGTATCCCCAATGCCTAGGAAATGTTTCTCCGGGGGTCTAAAATAGGACCTGGAACACACACTTTAATAAATATTTTTGAATAGATGAATTTGATGGGGAGGTTAAAAAAAAAGCTACACAAGAGAGATGGTTTCCCTAAGGAGCAGAAAGTTCAGGTCTAGTCATATTTTCTAGAAACTCATTCATTGGGAGAACAGAGGTAAGGGGCAAGAAATCTAGTCTCTAGAGGGGAATATTCAATGGAAAATATAACAGAGGGAAAAGAATAACTTCCTACTCAGAAAAACTTTTTTCTGTTGGTGAGTCTTAGAAGCATTGGATATTGAAGAGAAAATCAGGTAAGAAAGCAGAATTATACAAATAAGTATATTAAGAAGCGGAAATTAATAAGCTAGTTTTTAGAACACATCAGAATAGTTTTTAAAGTAATACATTTTATAGCAATTTCAAGTAAATACTTTTAAATTAATTTTTCTTTATACTACCTTCACATGCAGAAGTTGATTGTCAACTGCTATGAGCTGATTAAGATTTTCCAGTATTTCTAAGTCTTTTATGTCATCAATATTATTATTGCTGATATTCAATATAGAGAGGGATTTCTGTAAGGAAATAATTAAATTAGTATTAGTAAACAACCTATCCTATCTAATAAAAAGCTAATATGCAAATTGACTGAATAGTGGAATGACTGGTCATTATGTCATGTACTGACCACTAAAGGGCAGACACTCAATGCAGGAGCTGCCCCCTGGTGATCAGTGTGCTCCTGCAGGGGGAGTGCAGCTCAGCCAGAAGCTGGGCTCATGGGTGGTGAGAGCAGTGGCATTGGTAGGAGCCTCTCCCGCCTCTGTGGCAGCCGACTGCCAGCTTAGGCCCAATTAGTCACCTCCATGTGATGTCAGGTGACAGCTGGAGCATCCCCTGAGGGCTCCAGACTGTGAGAGGGTGCAGGCTGGGCTGAGGGACCCCTCCCCCAATGCACGAATTTCGTGCACTGGGCCTCTAATATTTTGTAAGTTTAACCCAGGCATAGAGAAATTTATTGAAAAAAGAAGCTAAGAATCAAGAAGCAAAGAAAAAAGGTATCCCAATGAACAAATGATAATGTAGAAAACATGCTTATTTTAGTTTGAGTAAGTTACTATTTTGTATTAAAAGTCACTTAAATGTGTTCTCACATAGGAAGAAATTGTTTTTGTCTTTTTTTCTAAGTAGAAAACACTGACCAAGAATTAAAGACTTAATTAAACACTATTAAAGAATTAATTTTATCTTTATCTCTCTATGTAATAGTTTTCTCTTAACAATCCATATGTTTAGAAACTACTTATAATCATAAACTAATTAACAAGAATTTCAACATTAGCTATTAATGAGGATATAAATATACAATTCAGTGACACTAAATAAAAGCCATCTTAAGATCTAAGGGCCAGGATTCTCTACAAAGATCACATATATACATAGATAACATAGAGAAGATACTTCCTGACACTTTTTAAGACTTGAAATATAGGTTTAAAAATTATGCCTTATATATAGAATTTCAGAATCTGCTTGAATATATGCAAAAATTGAGTAAACAAAAATATTTTCAGCAGTGTTTTGTAGTAAAACTATCCATTGCCCCAGTGTTATCAGTCTATTTGGATCAGTTGGGGTTGAGCTCAGACACAGTTGCCTCTATGGGGAGGTCAGAGGGGTCAGATAGAAACCAAATCACCTCTTCTTTTCCTATTTATTTATATGTTTGGTTCAAAAACCTTATACTGCCCTCCATTTCTTGGCCCTCTGAAATAAAACAAATGAAATCTGTAAATATAACAACCATGTTCCATTGCCCACAACTGAAGGTAGCTTTCCTCTAACAAATCCTGCTTTGAGCCAAGACCAGTTTGGCTCAGTGGACAGAGTGTCGACTTGCAGATTGAAAGGTCCCGGGTTCGATTCTGGTTGGGGGCATGTGCCTTGCTTGTGGGCACATCTCCACTGTGGGGCGTGCAGGAGGCGGCTGATTGATGTCTCTCTCTCGTCGATATTCCTGACTTTCTATCTCTCTCCCTTCCTCTCTGTAAAAAATCAATAAAATATATTTTTTAAAAAAAATCCTGCTTTGAGGATTAGCAAAAGCCTCTGTGGCGCCCTCTGGTTGCTCAATTCATTGTGACACCTCCCTGTGATGTCAGGTGACCGCTGGAACATGAAATCCAGCGCTCCCAAATCTATCTGCTTCTGATGAGTCACAGCCATATGTAGAGCAATCTACAATCAAATCAGAATCCAGCGAACAAATGACTTATTGTAATGATTCTCTAGGTTGTTTAAAAATTTCCAAATGTGCACTCCTCTTTTCTTAGACTTTTTGAGTTATGATAATCACCAAAGTTAAAATTATGAGTGAATTAAGATTGTTAGGACTTCATACTTTACATAATCTTTTAATATCCTTCTTTTGATTCTTCCAATAACCCTAGAAGTAGATATTATACCCACTTTATAGCTGCTGAGTCTCTGAGGAATTATATGGGAAAAATTAGCTTTAGCCTCAAATAAACTCTCAGTTGGCCTATAAATATTCAAAGAATCTACATATCCAAATAAACCTTTACCACCTTCCTGGTCCATAACTGTTGATCACAACATTCTCTGTTAGAATATTCAAATGTAGCCTTACTGCCAGAGATTGAAGACTTCTTGGATCTAATAGAAGCTTTTCTCCAAGGGGAAGTTTCTGACTCTCAACATGAAGCTCTCTTAGTCCTTCTAATCCTTCTAGACCTTCTATGACAGCAATGTAATTGCCTCCCAGATACCTGAAAAATAGAAGACATAATTTTAAGTAGACATTCTATGACCACCATGGTCTTTAAACATGATAAAAACAACAAAATCATTGAAGTGTGTGAAAATTATACATACAGAATGTTCTCTTTATGTTGAATTAATGAATAGTTTATATGATTTTTACAAGTAATTTAGCCTAAGAATTTTTTTTTAAGTGAGAGAATGGTAATAGTCCTTACTAAACTATTTACCCATACTCCTCATACATAGAGTGCAGAAGAATCACCTAGGGTTGTAGATTTAAAAATGAAGATTTCTGGGCCTAACCCACAGAGATTCTGATTTGACTATTTAAAGAACCCAGCATTTCCCACCCACTGTCCTCTCCCCATTCTAAGGCCCCTGGCCCACTTTTTGAGAAGAACTGATAGTTCTTTTAGTCTAAGCAAATTGGGTCCACCAATCTTCATTGTTTAATTAAAATCATTATAGGAACAGTAAATGCCTTTTTATAATCAAGCCTATATCAACATTCATTTTAGAATGTGATTGTAAAATGTGATTTTCAGAAATGTGATTCTAAAAGGCACAAAACTTATTTGAGTTCCATGGAAACTTTTCTCACTATTTGAGCCTACATAAAAATGTTTTTAGGTTTTCCTATAAGCCCTTAAGACAACCTCCTGCAAAAGAAAAGTATGCCAGACTTAATAAAACACAAATTGCTTGATATTATATTTGAAACAATTATTTTGTATTAATACTATTAAAAGAGAATAAAAATTGTAGCCTGTTCCACAAAACAACAGAATGGAAATACCTGCACACAAAAATATTACTGTAATGATGACAAATAAAAGCACTTACAGTTTTTCCAGCTTCTTTAATGAACTGAGGTTCTCGATACATGAAATACAATTGTTTTGTAGGTACAGGTGGGTCAGATTTGTGGCAAAATTCAAGTTAGTTATTTGACTAATATGGTTATCATACAAATATAAAACACTAAGATTTTTACACAGAGAGAGGTCATCCTAAAAGAAAAACAAAAACAGGTCATACTTAATTTTTCTTGAAAACTTGTTTGTTTTTAAGATAGTTTTCCACTTAAGTCATTCTGTAATATTCTTAAGTTTAATATATAAAAGAACAATACCTCTTCTTAGCACAGTCAAAACAACACTGGAATAACTACAAAATTAGTTCTAGGTTTTAGTATTCTGTAACTATATTTATAAAATTTTATTTGTTAAAAAATGTTTTCCCAGTGCAACCAATTTTTCTTGGAAGCAATTAGGCTTCTCTGGAAGGTGAAGCATTTAAAAAATTATTGCTCCAACATTATAAATCAGTCTTTCTGTAGGATTGCAAGTAACTGTTGTGATTTATAATTGGAAGTCAGCTAGATATTCAAGAACAGTGGATTGATAAAGAAACTATGATAATGCCATAGAAGGAAATACCATATAGCCATTAAATATCCTTTAGTTTCTTTAGTAATATCTTATAGATTTCATAATAAAATGAGAACAGTACATTCAGTGAACCACTACTGTAAAATTATATGAATGTATGCCTAGAAAAAAGACTGGAAGGACATTTTCCTAAATGTTAATAGTGATTTTCTCTACAGGGTGAAATTAAAAGTCAGTTTTTTTCTTTTTATATGTACATATTTTATATAAATAAACACCAATTATATTTGAGATAAGAAAAATAATTAAAGGTATTTTAAAAGGCTGTCATTTCTTGTGTGCTAGTAAAGTCAGCCTAGACTGAGTAGGCAAGAGATATAGATATTTTTTGCTCAAAAATATCTCAGCTTTTATTGTGATCTTTTAAAACACAATCACATCTTGGTAACTTTAAGTTTACAAGTTATTCTCAGTGTAAATTACCTTACATCAGTTTGCTTTCCTCCTAACATCCACACCGAAGGAGCATTGATTGTGAGGAGCCAAACAACATTAAAGGGAGGCGCTGGAGAAAGCAGCCTAAATATATATGGTGAGGTAGAGAGCTTTGAGCAACAAAAGAGAACCATGAGATTTGGATATTGGGTTCATGAGAGAAGGATCACCAAAAAACTGGAAAAAGATATAGAATGGGAAGTGGGTAGGGTCTCTGAGAAAACAAAATTTCCATTGTCTTAATTGACAGTATTGCCTGGGTCTTTGGTGTTTTCAAAATGTATTCATTCATTTGTTCACTCAGTAAATATTTATTAAGCACTTAAAATGAGTCAGGCATAGTATTGGATGGGGAATTTAGAGTGATGTGAAGAAAATAGACATAGTCCCTGCCCTTGTGTGGGTTATGTTTCCAAGAAATTTCCTCTCATCTATAGTCTTTAGCATTTTATTATAGATAATGGATACCAATACAAATGGCCCAAATGGGTTATTGCTGTCTTTAAAGTTTCCCAAATTAAAGTAAAAAACTGTCTTAACAGAGAGAAAATATAATTTCAGAGTATATCCAAGTGAACAAAATCTGTCTGATGTAACTGAAAGAATATAATCTACATGTATATAACCATTACATTGTGTGGGAAAAAGATTTCCCTGTTAAAGTTTTGAAATATGGTAATCACACAGTTAATTTTTACTATTTTTGTATGTTAAAATTCATATCTCAAGATTAAGGAATTACATATAAATAATTATCTTTGAAATTATTTTCCAACATGTGCTTTTAAAACTAGTTTGCTATACAGTAGAGTATTTTAGGGGAACATATATGTTTAACACATATATTTAATAATCACAATGCTTTATTTTATAGGAAGTTAATTTTAAAAAGTTTAACATAAGCAGGAAATTAAATAGCACAATATACAGCTAAAGAAAATACAGTTAATAATAATCAAAATATAGTTAATAATAATAATCAAAATATAGTTAATAAGAAGGTATACCTTGACAACAATTTCTAAACTTTACATGGCTAATTATATAAAAATTAGAAATAATTTCAGAGTTCTTACAATTGCATCTATATTTCTGTCTGAAAAATTAATATGAGTTAATTTCTTAAGGTATTGTAAGGTGGTTTCTTCTTTTCTGGGTTTAAAGTTGCAGTTTTTGGCTATTAGATCCAAGGTCAGTCGAACCATGATTTCTGTATAAATCAATTTAATACTTTAGCTCTGTTCTGATGCCATGCCAAGAAGCAGTTTTATGTATTGCTTTATGCCCAACTTTCTAAAAATTAAAGAAAAAAAAAGAATATTTAGAAAAAATCATTTTGACATTTTAAGTTCCTTATATAAAACTATTTGATTAACTAGTTCATAGACATTTTCAGGGACATTTAGGTATTTTCTAAGTTTATAGACCAAATTATTTTATTAAAAATTTTAAAACATCAAAACTAAATACACAAAGTCCATTTACTTTTAAGTCTTTTCCTCTCCCTAGTATTGAATTTTTATTGTGGCCATCTGTTAAAATGCCATTTTTCTCTCTTGAAGTAGAAAAGGATTCTCAAGGATTATTATCTAGTGTTGCCATGTGAAGAAACTAAGGTTTAAAGATTTGTCTGAAACTACTCAAGTGAGTGGTATGTAAAAATGAGATCAGGTCTCCTGGCTCCTTTTCCATAATATCTGTTGTGATCATATTTACTAAATCCCCAAATCAGAACACATGGTGTGAGGAGTTTAAATATATACATAGGACAATGGTGCAAAATACTTGAAAATAGGGCTGGCATTGAAATTTTGTTATGCTACTACAACTATCTATAATAATAAAAGCATAATATGCTAATTAGATTGGACAGCCAAACGACCTTCCGGACATCCTTCTGGATGACCTTCTGGAGGAAGCCGGGGTTGTGAGGGCCGAGGCAAGCTGCTGCAGCTGCGAATTTCATTCATCAGGCCTCTCCTAATCCATAAGCAGGTAACAATGCAATGTTTCTCAATCCGGACAGGCTAGTTTCAAACTTTCACTCCACTGCTCATCAGTTGGGCAATCTTGGGCATGTTACCTCAATTTCTTATAAAATTAGGCCAATATCCAAGGGATACTATGAGGATTACATGAGATAATCATGTATTCTACACAGTGTCTGGTACATAGGCCAATAAATGTTTGTCATCATCATCATTATTCTACTGTTTTATTCACAGATAAGGCAAACACGCTATTCACTTCACTGTTGCATCTGGAAAACAGAGTGTCCCCAAAACATGTATACAGACTTTAACAGCTGATTGCTCAATTGATGTTTCTTTCTTTTCAGCCGGACTAAGCTTTGAACAAAGGAAATTCATCTTAAAATGCCACTAGAAGTTTGAAAACGCAGTTGAAGTACAAACACGGCCTTATAATTATTCAGTGTGTATACATTTTTTGGGAACACAAAAATATGAACATATTTTAACAGTTGATAACTCACTTAATTTTCACACTTCTTGAGGCTTAACTGATTCAAAATAATGAGTGAAGCATGATTAAGCTTTGAATAAAGAGAATTTAGCCCTAGCCGGTTTGGCTAAGTGGATAGAACATCAGCCTGTGGACTGAAGGGTCCCAGGTTCAATTCCAGTCAAGGCCTCATGCCTGGATTGCTGGCTCAATCCCCAGTAGGTAGGGTGTAGGAGGGCAGCCAAACAATGATTCTCTCTCATCATTGATGTTTCTATCTCTCTCTCCCTCTCCCTCTAAAATAAAAGCAATTAAAAAATATTAAAAGAAAAAGAAAATTTATCCATTAGACTTTTTTATAGGGATACATAAAAGATAAAGTTAATAGTACAAAACCAGCAATAGTTGACGAATTGAGGGCACACAAATACCAAACTAAATAATTCTTGATGTTTGCGATTCCATTGTTTTGCATTATCAGCAGGGCCTAGATCAGAACGATCATCAGTTTGAAAACAGGCATTGACAAAAAAAAAATTATTGAATTATATGTTAATAAACACTGACTTTATAATCATTCAGAGTGTGTATCCAAGTTTTGGCAACTATGAATAAGGTTACAAACGTCAAAAACCAAAACAAACAACAAAGTATATAAACGTTTTTGGGGGACACCCTATATTAGAGTTATTCAATAAGGGCAACATGCTATTAATCATATATTGCTCTAGTGGTCCATAGTTTGAGATAATCCTTTTTTTTTTTAGTCATTTAAGTGACACAAACTCCAGTTTCTCCAATTTTGCTTTTGATGCAAAGCACCAGTGGGGTTCCTTGGCTTGGCCTGTGGGATTGGGCCAAAACCAGTTCTCTGACATCCACCATGGGGTCCTGGATTGCGAGAGGGTGCAAGCCAGGCTGAGGGACCCCACTAGTGCACTATCAGGGCCGGGGAGGGACTACCGGGGAGGGACTATGGGAGGGCTCCAAGGCGTGTCCAGCTCATCTGGCTCAGTCCTGATCGGCCAGACCCCAATATCAAGCTAACCTACCGGTCAGAGCATCTGCACCCTGGTGGTCAGTGCTCGTCATAGTGAGTGGCTGAGCAGCCTTAGCATATCATTAACATATTACGCTTTGATTGGTTGAGTGGTTGACCTGCTGAAAGGCCGACTGGACACTTAGCATATTAGGCTTTTATTATACAAGATGTATCTGGGATTTCACCAACCAAATACCTTAATTTGAATGGTATTCTAGGCATGAAAGATTAATGTTGACAGATCAAATTTCAATCACAACAATAATATTATGAACCAAGTTACTAATTAAGATAACTTTTCTTAATCTTGCCTAAAATACTTCATAAAATATATCATCATAAAAGTATAAAGAATAACATCACACGCATGAACAGTATATTTGGAACCCAAATCTATACTTTTCTCCCTCCATATGCTTTTAAATTTAGTTTATCATAACTTTAGACATTCCTCTTGGTCTTTATGCTTTTACTATATATTTATGAATATCTAGACAACATATAGTATTGTTTTTTACCTGTCATAAATGACATTATTCTGATTCCAGTTTTCTTTGCTTAATTTTTTGTTTGTGAGACTCTTCAGGGTTGAAAAGCCTAAAGTGGCTCTCAAATATTTGCAATGCTGTATAATATTCCATTGTAAGAAATTTAGTCTGATAGATCTTAGGGTGTTTTAATTTTTTTGCTTTTACCATCTTGCTCTTATGATTCTAGTACATATATATAAATGTTATCTTAACATATTTGCAAGAGCTTTTGGAGGGTTTAAAACTAGTGATGGCCGAAACCGGTTTGGCTCAGTGGATGGAGCGTTGGTCTGTGGACTGAACGGTCCCAGGTTCGATTCTGGTCAAGGGCAAGTGTCTTGGTGGTGGGCACATTCCCAGTGGGGGGTGTGCAGGAGGCAGCTGATCAATGTCTCTCTCTCATCGCTGTTTTAATGCTCTATTCCTCTCCCTTCCTCTTTGTAAAAGTCAATAAAATATATTTTTAAACAAAAAACAACTAGTGATGACCACCTCAGGGTTGCACATATTAAAAATATGATTTATTTGGCTGCTATTTAAAAATAGAACCTTTTCTGTAAATTTCAAATATCTTTTTTACACTGATAACTGTGCTGAAATGCAGATCTTAGAGAGGTTATACACAACAGGGTTTCTGCTGTGCCAGTGGCCATGCAGGAGCAACCCTGTACTAGGAAGGATGTGGTCCCTGTGGGTAACTGACCAATGGAAGACCAGAGCCATGAAGGATTTATTCTCCCTTCTTTCCCCCGTGGACTTTTAGGAGGCACAACCATTTCAAAATGTCCCCCAGAAATCATGTTTAGAATGTTTTGCTCTCTCCATCTCGGTCTCTCCTGTTTCCCTGTAATTATAGCCCCCAGAAACTGTTATCACAGAGTTTCTGCTTCAGGCTCTGCTTTCTAACCTAGGCTAAAACAAACATTTTGGATCATGTGAATTCTCATGAATGACCATGCTATAAATGGATTTTGTCTCTAAGTTCCATTACACTAATTGGTTTGTATAGAAATAAACTTAATTCTCTCACATAAATTAGAAAATAAAAGAGGCAAACATAATATATACATGACTTATTAAACCAAGAGAAGGCCAATGGACCCTTTAGCAAATTATAGGAAAACTTTCCAGGGGCTCAAATGTGGAAAGGGAGAGAATTGAATCAACCCATAACATCCTATATAATAAAAGCCTAGGTGGTGTCATGCCCTTGCGTGATGTTGTCACAAGATGGCCGCCACGCGATGGCTACGCACACAGCAGCGATGAAGCCTGGTGCCCGCTCTGTGAGGTGAGGCCTGGGAGTCCCTCGGCTCTGTGCAGTGTGAAGGATGCCAGTCCTGGCGGAAGAGGCGGGTTGTGGCGGGGGAGGGCGGTCGTGGGCAATCAGGCTGGCAGAGGAGGGCAGTTGGGGGTAATCAGACTGATAGGGGACAAGTTAGGGGGCAATCAGGCAGGCAGGCAGGTGAGTGGTTAGAAGCCAGCAGTCCCGGATTGTGAGGGGGATGTCCCAAATTGGAGAGGGTGCAGGCCAGGCTGAGGGACACCCCCCCCCCATACCTCCATGCATGAGTTTCGTGCACCAGGCCTCTAGTACAATAATAGAGGCTGCTAATCGAAAGAAACTGCATGGCAACAGTCAGATCACCCAAACACCACCATTTATCAGGTTTAAATTTCATATAATAATTTTAAACTTCATTGGCATTGTATTTTTTTTTTTTGGAGAAATTATAAGCTTCAGGAGTTTAAACTAAACTTAGGTTGGATTTGGATACATTTTAGAACATTATAGTAAAAATAATTATGTCAACACAAGGGGTGTCCCTGGTTTTCTTTTTAAAAAGGTCCCTTATTTTCCAAAGTCTGAGAAACTTTATTTATTTATTTATTTTTTATTTCAGCGAGTGGGGGGTAGTGGGGGGAGGGAGAAGGAGAGGGAAAGGAAGAGAGAGGGAAGGGGAGAGGGAGAGGGAGAGGGAGAGAATGAATGAGAACCATTGGTCCGCTGCCTCCTGCACGCCCCCTACTGGGGGTCAGTGGGGACCCTTCAGTCCGCGGGCCTACGCTCTAGTCGCTGAGCGACCGACTAGGGTGAGAAACTGCTTTTTCATGTTTTGTTTTTTTCATAGTAGGTAACTGTTTTCTCGGGGCTTCACTGGCCAGATTTCTCTCCAGACGGCCTGGGCGGGCACTTGGAGCTGCTTTACCGGCGCTTTGGGATTCCCTGTGGGTTGAGGGGGATGGGGGGGGGGGGATCCCGTGCTTTTATCATCTGGAGCCTCCCCTGCGGGGTGCGGAGGGCGCCTCGGACAGAGAGCGTGTATTTCTCTTAGCCCCGCTCGCGGCTTGCAGAGGCTCGCGCTCCCAGACTTTCCCCTCCTCAGGCTCCGCTCCGCACCCACAGCCCGCTCCCTCGGCCCCGCGGCCCCTCCGCGCTCTCCCTCCGCCAGAGCTGTTTCCCAGTCTGGCCTGGTGACCACACAAACTTCCAGGCTTTTTCCTAGAGATTCTGGGTGTCTGGAGACAGAGGCGCCGGGATCTGCATTACAACAAGGGCCCGGGGGGTCTTACTGGCAGGCAGTGTGAGGATCCCGGCTCTGGGTGGCCAGCGCCCCGCTTGTCTCCCTGAGTGCGCCTCGCCGGTGCGGGTGAGCCGGGCAGGACTCCGGTGCCTAAGCTTCGCCGGTGCCCGGGTCTGTCCGGGCGGCTCACCTGTGGTTGCCGGGCAACCAGACACGCTTGTTCTGTTCGCGGCCCGGGAGAGATCTCGCGAGGTTTGCGGAAGCGCCCCCCTCTGTGGCGTGGCGGGTCCGGCTCCCTGTGACGCCCGGCGGGCGGGGGGCCGTAGACGGGGTCTGAGGGACGGCGACCAGCGGGACGGGGCGGCCGGGCAGCGGCCTCACTGGCGTGCGCGGGGCCGGCCTCCCTGCCTGGGCAGATTCGGGCAGGTGGTCATTCCCCTCTCCTGGATTTTCCTTGCCATCGGCTTTGAACGTTCGGGGCCTCAAACCCACCACCACCTTTTCCCAATCACAGGCCAGGAAATAAACTGTTTAAATCCAAACACAGCCCTTTATTCAAACAAAGTCCAAATGCGTTAGGGTGACATTGCAACCCATTCATCATGGCCAGCTCACCGCTTGCCCCTAGACTTGAGCATTCCAGTCTGGCACTTGGCACAATGTGTCTGGTCCTAATAAACTTCACCCTCTTCTCTCCTCGCCTCAAAGTAGCAAAAGAACACACTTTTTTCCCCCCTCCTTAAGTCTTATTTTCCCTTTTCAGACTGAAGGACTCAGCTTGGCTTGAGCACACATCCTTTCCGAAGCCTTTCAAGGTACTGGGTCTTGTTTAAGTAATTACTGAACTGCTTTCTGCACCCAAATAACTAAGATATATTAAATTCTTTTAGAAATATGTATATTTCTTTATTGATTTCAGAGATGAAGGGAGAGGGGAGAGAGAAAAACATCAATGGTGAGAATCATTGATCGGCTGCCTCCAGCACGTCCCCCACTGGGGATGTGCCAGCAACCAAGGTACATGCCCTTGACGGGAATTGAACCTGGGACCCTTCAGTTCACAGGCCCACGCTCTAGCCACTGAGCCAAAATGTCCAGGGCTACATTAAATTCTTCAGCACAATACTTACCGCACTACTGTATGTTTGTTACTTACCCATATCTTTAATAAAATGGTAAATTTCTTTAAGAGCAAGGATTGTCTTTTAATATTCCTGGGATTTGGCAAAGTGCTTTCAAGATTAGCAGCCACTCCGTAAGTGTTTGTTAAAATAATTTATAAATGAAGGAGAAGAAGAACAATAGAAGAAGGAACTGACATTTATAGTGGAAAGACTAGGATTCATTAGGGATATGGTAAAGTGAGCAATCTGGATGTAAGGGGCAGTGAAAGCTGTAAAACTGTGGGTGACAACTGTGATCTAAGGAGGTGGGGGCTGGAAAAGTTGTCATTGCTGTTCCTTTAGCAAAGAAGAGGCAGAGGAGATGGTTAGAGTTACAAGGCAGCTTAGAGCCCATGTGGACAGTCCAGTTTGCCATTTTGCAGAGAAGGACACTCCCAGGCCTAGAGATAGGAAAGAAACAGGCTGTAGCTCACAAATGAGGTGGCAGAAAGGGAATTTACCCTTGAGTTCCTAATTTTAAGCTCAGCTCCTCTTTCCTTATATCTCACTGACTGTTACCGTAAGAGTGCATAGAAAGAGGGACAGAGGGATGGGGACAGGTGAACCCTAACCTATTCAGGATATGGTTGATAAGTCCAGTTGTAGGCAGTTTTGGTCTGGATTAGTGTGAAGGCAAAGAGAGTGGGAAGGAATGAACAAATTTGGGAGGCATCTTGAAGCAGGATTTAATAGAGAGATCGGATAGAAAGGGAAGGAGAAGATAATTGAAGATAATTCTCAGGTGTTCGTTAGGATAAAGAAACAATACTGGAGAAAAAGGAAAGGTGGCAAGTAACTTGAGGGGAAGTAGATGAGTTTGGTTTGCACATATATGAGATGAAATAGGATTAATAGCTTCCAGAATAAAACTAATCATATACCCCAGGAGGCCAAAATAGTAGTGAGGGAGGAAGTAGGGAAAAGAGAACTATCTATAGCAAGTCAGTGACTATGCCAACTAGTTTGATGAAAGAGGGAAGGAAGCAAAGCTGGTTAAGATGTCAGAGAAAGATTTGTGAGAAGTGAGATATATTATGAGAACAAATAGTAATTCTGTGATTGAGAAATACATAATTTAGATTCAGACACTGGGGAAAGAGTTTAAGGAGGGAGTTATCTGACAGAATAAAAAGCTACAGAAGGATATGAAGAAGTAAAAGTATGATTAAAATAATATGTCTAAAACACTATGACACAGATCAGATGCCCTTCCTACCTATTTTGTAGATCATTCTTTTGGGAACAACAGCTTTAGTAATGTATGCAGGCCTGTCTCTTTGCTGCTTGTAGCACTCACTGAACCTGCTTCTAACATTACTTTGCTAGAAACATGTTTAGCAATGTCTTATTAAAAATCAGTTGCTCTGTTAAATCTTGGTTTTGTAATGATTTCATAAATAATAAAAAGGAATATGATCTCATTTGTGGTAAAATTATACACACATTTAAATGTTTAAAATATATATTTATGTCTAATAGTATAGATTTAGATATAGTTATATACATTCATACCTATATTATATCCAAAATATTTAATAGTGGTTATTTCTTGGGGGTGGGATTATGCTTGTTTATTTCTCTTAATTTAGTAATCAGATTTTTTTAAAAATGATAAAATTATGTTCTGAAAATCCATTTTTAGATCCTGCTCTTTGTAGAATTGAAAACCTCTTTGTGACTGTTGATATTTAAAATAGTTTAAAATGGTTGAATTACTAATTAATTTTAAGTTTAAAAGAAAGTATTTTCTCATTAAGATGTGAAACATAATTCCTGTCTAGTGGCACACAGTGTTAAACAGTCATCTGCATATTTTCCAATGTGGCAGGAATTTGGCAGACTACAAGAAATACTTGTTTTCAGTGCAACATTTGTAAGTTCAGTGTAAAGTATTCTAAGAGTTACACTTTGACAGATGTTGGGAAATTTATATTTGTCAAGTAAAAATGGAGTCTTGACAGTCATTTTAAAAGGCAGTCTTGGAAGAATTGCTCTAAAAAGCACATTTAAAAAAGTATCCACTAGAGTTTCCAAGTAACTTTAGACAGACACACACTTTTTATTTTAAAAATTGTTCTATATATTTTTTTATATTTCTTGACCTCTAGAGTACTAAGCAGACACTTTCATATTATTTTCATTGAGAAATCAACATTTTAAAAGGCCCGGACAAGTATATCATCATATAACTCAATACAGAAAAATTAGCTTTTATTGATGTTAATTATTTTTGTGTTGACCTTGTAGATTGATAAAATATTAGTGAGTATGGTAGGCAGACTTTTAAAATGGTCTAAATGAGCCCTAGTTGGTTTGGCTCATGGATAGAACATAGGCCTGTAGACTGAAAGGCTCTGGGTTTGATTCTGGTTAAGGGCCCGTACCTCGGTTGCAGGCTCTTCCCTGGCCCAGGCTCTGGTCAGCGCATGTGCAGGAGGCAACCAATTAATGTATTTCTTCGCATAGATATTTCTCTCTGTCTTTCCCTCTCTCTTACACTCTATCTCTAAAAAAAGGGGGTGAGGATTAAAAAATAATAAAAATAAAATAAAGTGGTCATCTCCTGGTATTCATGCCCTTGTGTAATCACCTCCCCTTGAGTGTGGTCTAGACCTAATAACTTGTCCCAGCCAATGCATTAAGAAAAGGTTGATAGAATACCATTTCTGCCATTAGGTAACAAAAGATCATGAATTCTGTCTTGCTAGCAGCCTCTCTACTGCATTTTTAGCTTGCACTAGTTTATAGAGCAAGTTGTCATTTAGGAGTGTCACTTGGCAAGGAACTGAGGATGGCCTCCAGCCAACAAGTAATGAGGAATGGAGAGCCTCAGTCCCATAAGAAACTAAATGCCAAAAAACTATTGTTTAATCTTGGAAGTTGATCCATCCTCAGTTGAACTTTCTGATGAGACCTCATTCCTGGCCAACACCTTGATTATAGCCTTATGAGATACTCTGAAGCAGAGGACCTGAATTCCTGACCCATGAAATCTGTGAAATAAGCGATGTGTTGTTTTAAGCCACTAAGTTTTGGGGATAATTTATTATGCAGCAATAAATAGCTAGTATAGCCTGGCCAGCATGGAGAAGTGGTTGAGCATTGACCTATGAACAGGAGGTCATGGTTTGATTCCTGCTCAGGACACATACCTGGGTTGCAGGCTTGATCCCCAATGGAATGTACAGGAAGCAGCCAATCAATGATTCTCTCTCCTTATTGATGTTTCTATCTTGTTCTCCCCCTCCCCCCCTCTCTCTCTCCCTCTTTCTTTCTGAAATCAATATTATATATATATTAGAGGCCTGGTGCACAAAATTTGTGCACAGGGTGTGTATCCCTCAACCCAGCCTGCACCTTCTCTAATCTGGGACCACAGTCCCAGTAGGATCAGGCCTAAACGGGCAGTCAGACATCCCTCTCACAATCCAGGACTGCTGACTCCCTACTGCTTGCCTGCCTGTCTTTCTGATTGCTCCTAACCACTCTGCCTGCCAACCTGATCACCCCCTAACCACTCCCCTGCCAACCTGATTGATGCCTAACTGCTCCCCTGTTTGGCCCTAACTGCCCTCCCTTGCAGGCCTGGTCACCTCCAACTTCCTTTCCCCTGCAGGCCTGGGTCTCCCCCAACTGGCCTTCCCTGCAGGCCCAGTTGCCCCCAACTTTCTTTCTCTGCCAGCCTAGTCACTGCTAACTGCCCTTCCCTGCAGGCTTGATCATCCCCAACTACCCTTTCTTGTAGGCCTGGTCCCTTCCAACTGCCCTCTCCTGCTGGCCATCTTGTGGCAGCCATCTTGTGTCCACATGGGGCAGCTATCTTTGACCACATGGGCAGTCATCTTGTTTGTTGGAGTAATGGTAAATTTGCATATTACTCTTTTATTAGATAGGATAGAGACCTGATACATGGGTGGGGGCCAGCTAGTTTGCCCTGAAGGGTGTCCCAGATCAGGGTAGGGGTTCCCTTGGGGCATGGGGTGTCCTGGGTGAGGGGCCTGTGGTGGTTTGCAGGCCAGCCAGGCCCCCCACCCCTAACCCTGGCAATCTAGATGGAGGCCCTGGGATCTGGGATTTACTTATCTTCTATAATTAAAGTTTTGTAGCCTGGAGCAGATGCCAGGCCAGCCCAGGAAGCATGGCTTCCTCCAGTGCTGGGGAAACCTAAACCTCCTACTCGCTCCATGGCTGCAGCCATCTTGGTTGGGTTAATTTGCATGCTCACTCCTAACTGGCTTATGGATGTGGCTTGTAGGCTTAATGGAGCTACAGTCAATTTACATGTTTTTCTTTTTTTAAAAATATATTTTATTGATTTTTTACAGAGAGAAAGGGAGAGGAATAGAGAGTTAGAAACATTGATGAGGGAGAAACACTGATCAGCTGCTTCCTGCACACCTCCCACTGGGAATGTGCCCGCAACCAAGATGCATGCCCTTGACCAGAATCAGACCCAGAACCCTTTAGTGTACGGGCCGACACTCTATCCACTGAGTAAAACTGGTCAGTGCTGATTTCTCATTTAAATAATCTTTTAGTCTTTATTTCTGAAACATCTATTGTCAATAGAGTCTAACACTTTAATTTGGGTTTTTCATGGAGAGTTTGCAAGAAAGGGACTTATAATTTCAGAAAAAATTTAGATTAGGTTTCAGGAACAGTTCATTACTTAATTGTCTTAGGAACCAGGGGTGAGGAACCTCTGTCTTCTAAAAAAATCCAAGACTTTGCTTAAGTTTATCAGGCCAATAATAAGTTCAGCAAAAGTTTAATTAGTTAGTGATGGATTGAAGCAGAGAGTGAAACTCAGCAATGTAATATGCTCTATTCTCACATCTTTCAAATAACTTGTTAAAATCAATGAAAACATCTTATATATCTGTATACCTGTACTTAATTGCTTTATTTTTTTTGGCTCTTGTCAGCTTTTTTTTGGTCAGCTTGTTTAAAAAGAGTTCCACTCATGCTTGTTTTTGAAAATGGCTGGTACTTTTTTATTATTGTGTGGTTTTGCATATTTCTGCAATTGTGACCCATGGTTGAAAAAAAAATGATAAAAACCTTTCTTCACTCTTCTTTTGAATCTATTAAGAAGTTTAGTAATAGATATCCTATCTAATAAAAGAGTAATATGCAAATTGACCATCACTTCAACAAACAAGATGACTGTCCCCATGTGGACACAAGATGGCCACCACAAGATAGCCAGTAAAGGAGGGCAGTTGGGAGGGATCAGGCCTACAGGGGAGGGCAGTTGTGGGCAATCAAGCCTGCAGGAGAGGGCAGTTAGGGGTAACCAGGCCTGCAGGGGAGGGCAGTTAGGGCCAAACAGTCTAGCAGGGGAGCAGTTAGGCATCAATCAGGTTGGCAGGGGAGTAGTAAGGGGGTGATCAGGATGGCAGGCAGAGCGATTAGGGCAATCAGGAAGGCAGGCAGGTGAGCAGTTGGGAGTCAGCAGTCCTCGACTGTGAGAGGGATGTCCGACTGCCCATTTAGGCCTGATCTTACTGGGGACATTCCTCTAGGGGTCCCAGATTGGGCTGAGGGACACATACCCCTGTGCAACTATTTCATGCACCGGGCTTCTAGTTCATTTTATAATGATCTTACAGTGCAATAAAAGTCAGTTTCCTATAAAAAGATATGAACACATTTAATCATGTCATTTTAAAAACACATATTGTTGCCCTACCTGGTTTGGCTCAGTGGATAGAGTGTCAGCCTGTGGACTGAAGGGTTCCCAGTCTGATTCTGGTCAAGGGCATGTACTTTGGTTGCAGGCACATCCCCAATGGAGGGTGTGCAGGAGGCAGCTGATTGATATTTCTCTCTCATCCATGTTTCTAACTCTATCCCTCTCCCTTCCTCTCTGTGAAAAACCAATAAAATATATTAAAAAAAATAAAAACACATATTGTTAATGTTTCTTATAATCAAATAGAGCCAGGCTAGTGTTGCTCAGTGGTTGAGTATCGACCTGTGAACCAGGATTCGATTCCCATTCAGGGCACATACCTGGCTTGATCGCCAATGAAGCATGCAGGAGGCAGCTAATCAATGATTCTTTTTCATCACTGATGTTTCTATCTCCCTCTCCCTTCCTCTCTGAAATCCATAAAAATATATTAAACAAACAAACAAACCCCTGTCCCCCAAGAAAAATAGAAATGTCCATTGCATTTATTTTTCATTGAGTAAACATTTATCAAGTGTCTAGTATGCCTAGTAAAGTGCTAGGGATGCAGAAATCAGACTAAGGCCCCACCCCATATGGAGCTTATGTTCTAGTATAAGGAGACAGTGAAAAAAGTAAATATGTCAATGGCCAAAATTATGGTACATTCTATGAAGAGAATAGAGGGTGAGTGGGTGTAGAAGTGGAGAGGGATGAAGGAAAGATGTTTTGTTGAGATGAGGAAGATAGGCAACGCCCCTGTGAGAAGAATTTGACTGAGACTTGGAGAATGAACCAGGTGGGACGAGTGCCAGGCCCAGGAAGCGGCCAGTTTGAGGGCTTGGAGAGGGACAGAGCTGGCTGAGCATAAGGACTGAGATGACAGTGGGGAGAAGCAAATCCAGGAGGGGGAGAATAGAATGAGAGGCAAGCAGCGGCCAGATCAGCCCTTAGGCTACAGTGAGAAATCTGGATTTCCTCTCCCTCTCTGAAACCAATAAAAATATATTTAAAAATTTTTTTGATTAAAATGTAATGTTCTTGTAATGTTATATTATTGTGATAAATATAGTATTTTCAAAGCTGCTCTTAGAAATCTAGTAGCCGGAACATAAGAATTAGAAAATATAACTTCTACTTGTGCTTCAAAATCTCATATTTAATATAAGTCTTTTTCAGTTTTGCTCTTTACTGCAATAGGTAAAGGGCTTGTTAATAAATTATTTTTAGACCTTGAGTAATTAAAAGTCCATAGCATTAATGTCTAAATAAATTACCATTTCAATAGTTCATGCTTTCTTACTTTTAAGTGATAACATATTTTACCTTAACTATTAAGACTTGTTAGAAAGTTTGAAAATAACCTCCTTTAAAAAGTAGTATTCATGTGTAATTCTGACATCAGTGGTCATATCAAGTTAACATCTCAAGCTATAGAACATTTCAGATGGTTGTAATTACTCGATATGGTGTGTCCTCATATATAAGAACATAAGTTAATTTCTTTTTTAGTTTAATTTTTGTTACTTTATTTAAGCTCAGAATCTTCAGTTAATAGTCTCAAATATACTGGAAACACATGCAAGAAATGATAGATAACATAGCAATTGAAGTAAAAGATTAAAGCTAAACACATAAGTTTTAAGGGACTTATTTAATATCATCAATAATAAAAATTATGAATTGAATTGAATATGAGGATAGAATATAAAGTAGCAAATTCTAGGAACAAAAATAAATCATTTAAATTAAACATGTATTTGGAGATGCACTTATCCCAATTAATTTTTCAGGAAGTTAAGTAGCTTAAAGTAATGACTATTAATGGCAAACACATTCATAGTTTTGTGATAGATATTTGTAATCCTCTAAAATCTAACAAAATGGTCACAGAGCTCTATTCTAGACAATATACTTCTTTTTGCATATGCCTCTTAGGTTATAAAAAGTACACCTGTAGTTCATCAAAATGTGGCCTAAGGCACAATACTATTTTACTCAGTCATTAGAAAGTTTAGCATAATTGCTTAGCATAATCCAAAGAAAATATGAGTACTGACATCAGGGACTCTCCAGTTTGTTAGGCAATTGTTCCATAATTTTTGGCACCAAGATAATCCACATGTTGAAAAAGCAATTAATCATTGGTGTTAGTTATCAAGTTATGATTTTAGCTGTTTCCTCCCCAAAATGACCTGAAATGACAGAGTTCCTTATTTCATTTTTGTAATATTCTGACTTCTGAGATCAAAAGTGTAAAGTATGCCAGTCTGGTTACAATTGACCTGAGTTTTGTGTTTTTCTAAAATAAGTAGATATTTACAAAGATGAATGGTATTAATTTCACTAATAGTTGGGTAAAAGGTTTAGTAACCTTTAGAAACTTACAGACTGATTACCTTAGAAGAAGTTATTTGAAGTCCTTAAATTAGTATTTTGGTCCCCAAAAGATAAATTTATTTGCTGTGGAAACTTGTGTTGAAAATAGGCCAAAACAAGAGAAAACAGATTTTCAATTTTCTAACTAATATTTTACAAACACAGTGACATAGCCATTTCAATCATTAAGCAGTGAATAAAATAATTACCTCACCATAATTTTAACACAATCATCTTTTACTTATACCATAAGGATGATTAAAAATAAGAGCCATCATTCTGTGTAGTATATTTTCCTATCTTCAAAAACCACCCTCCCAGAACGAACCCCCCCCCCCCACATTGCTCAACAATGCATGTGTCTTTGGAATTCATAGTTAAAACAATCCAGAAATATAGAAAGAAACCTTGGAACTCAACAGTCTGTGTTCAGTTCAGTTTATTCAGCTACGTGCGGATACAGTGCAGACTTAGCAATATAAATGAAGTCTTCTCTGCATGCATGACTTATGCATCTGTACCTCATCACTCACAGAAGTTTTTGGAAACTCTGAGCCTCTGCAGTATGTAGCACTCCAACTCCCAAACACTTTCTCTGATTCATTGTAAAGTTACCATGCCCCTCTGTGTTTATTTTCAAGTGGCTGCACTATTGGGTAGTTTATTATTCTATTGTGCAATGCAGTGATTTTTCAAAATCCTGAATACTAACTCGGTAGTCATACTAATTTATGACAACAATCTTCAGACTACATCCCTCAAGTGGAGTGTGTGATGTTTAGTTTCAGAGCTTATTATCCATATTCAGAAACAATGGAGCACAAACAGATCCTCTTCCTGTTGGCCTTTTGTTTTTGATAGTACTACTCATTTAAAAGTAACAACTTGTGTGGTGTTTTCTTGTTAACCAATAAATAAAACATGTAGAATGAAGTGCTCATGTAACCTAAATATGGTACTAAATGCACCTATTCTCAACAATATAAATAAGTTAATGTTGTTGAATTGTTTGCAACTGATTTCTCTCTCCATCTCTTCTCCAGCCCATGTTTCTGGCTCCAGTTTTATTACATGGACATTGGGATTAAGTTTTTGATAACGATTGACATTTCCTGTATATTATCACCAAGGAGCTTGAGAAATTATCTCTGAAACAAGTTGAAAGTGAACAAAAAACAGACTTCACTTAGAAAATGGCCTATTCAGCTCCTAAATAGCTCAAGGCTGTAAGATAATACTTTGCTGGGAAAGGTAACCCCAATTCATTAGTTTCTGAATAATGGCTGCAAATTGAAGCTTGATTTCCTAAAATCTCAATAATATACATTGGAATACTTATACCAAAAGTGATTGTAACAGTACATTAAAATTTAGAGATACTTTAAAATTACTTGTAAAGGATCTTGCTTTTTAATAAAGTAGTTACATTTATAATACAATGCAAATGTGCCCTGGCCTGTGTGGCTCAGTTATTTGGGCCACTTCCTGTGCACTAAAGCATTGCCCATTGATTCCATCAGGGTACATGCTTGGGTTGCAGTCTCAGTCCCCAGAACGGAGTATGCAGGAGGCAGCTGATTGATGATCCTCTCTCCCTCTCTCTCTAAAATAAAAATTAATAAAAAAAAATGCAATGTTCCTTTCTGCTATTTTTGTGTGGGCTGAGCCAATGAGTAGAGGTACATTGATGTCTCTGTAATATCCACATAATGTTTCTCAATGTGTAGTAGTTATTTGGATATTGACCCTACTCCCAGCTCCAGGGGTGGCCCTTACTTGGTCTAATAGAGTCACAAATATATAATCCCAGGGATGGGCTCATTACTCAAGTTAGACTACTCAGAGTGAAGTGGGAACCCTATCTGGACAATCATGAGCAGCTATGTCCCCTCACTGCATGGTGTGGCATGCAGCCAGTTTGGCAGAATCTGTTTTAGGTTTAGTCAACATTTGTAGGGCAGAGCTGAGAATCATAACAGGAAAACGAAGCCAAATTTGATTCTGGACTCTGGAGTTAGGTGAGCCAACGATTCTTATTGTTTAAGCAACTGATTGTGTGTTACTTTTGTTGTTATACGCATTTTTCCATCACACCAGATGTCTTTAAAAAACTTTTAAATCTCTTTTGTTGAAAGTATTATAGATGTCTCCTTTGTTTTCACACCAAGAAATCTTAATTGATTAGGTTACAGATGTCACATTAAACATGGATAATTATATTCTAGTCTTGGAATGAAAAATGCCAATATGTTTCACAGTGTCTTCAATTACTCCTCTTTCATGTCAGAACCTTAGCTATTCAATCATGTCTGTCAGAGAAACCTCAACAAGCTTGCGAGTGTTCCTGAGTGACTTGGGATGGTGTTGAGTGTCACTGAAGGCTGAGGCGTAAATACAGATTTTGGCAGCTTGTTGGGGGCAACCAGATTTTTTTAAAAGGGTACAAAAATGGAGATCAGCTTGAGCTGTCTGAATCTGGGGTGTCTGCTTTTACTTAATGGGATATAAAATGAGACCAAAACCCTCACGTATCATTAACTGAGAAAGTATTTGGTTACTAATGGTATCTGGCTTCCTCAGCTTGCCAAAGACCCTATTATTGCTAAATCTAATGGGAAACTTTTAGGCTTTGTTTTCCTTGACTTCTTGGCAGCATGTGAAGGCAAATTCTGAGTTTTACTTCTGTGCTTCGTCCAGTGATCTCTTCTTCCTCTGCCATTTTAAAAATGGATGTTTCCTTGATTTGTCTTGAGTCTTCTGCTCACTCTTTATTTGCCACAGGTCATCTCATCTGCTTTCACCCAGCCATCACCCCCAGATCTCTTAACAGAATGTACCTAGAAACCTTAATCAAACACTTTAACATTTCTGCTGTTTAAGACACTTTAATTCCCCATTGCCGTTAGGATGATCCAAAAGACTCCTGCAAGGGTCTACCCTCATCTATTCAAATCATTATCTTGCCACTCCCCACATTCTACTTACATTAATTCCAGTCTAAAGTCAGGCACTTTCTTCAGGAAGCTTACCTGGGTAACTCCACTTAAGTGTTTTTCTCCAGTTCCCCAGCTCACTTTATTTCTCCCTTCATGGCAACATGCTTAATTAAGTTCTGCAAGGACAGTTATCATGTCTCTCTTGCTCAGAATATCTCCAGAGAGTAAAACTGGGCCTGGTTCATTAAAGGCACTTGGTTTTTGCAAGATTATATATCCTGTGCTAGACTCTGTCTCAAATAAGTTATTTGATTTTCCTGAAAATCATTTATGGTGTGACTTGGTTAATGTTTCATAGGAACACAAAAACATTGTATTAAATTTTTTTTACTAGTGGGCTATCAAAAGGAGGTCCTCAAATAACACTACTTTATTCAATGCTATCCTATCTAATAAAGAGGGAATATGCTAATTTGTCAGAAACCAAACATTGTTCTTACTAAATGGATGTAAACAGGAGGCCAGAAGGCTGGTCAACCTTAACTGCTTTGAAAGGTCAGAGCTAATCACTCACTGTTTAGTTGAAACATTGTTGGCTGAAGCAACCTCTACCTGTTTGTTTCATGTTAATTTCTGTTTTTGTTATTTCCTGCCTAAAGGCTAGGGGTGTGTCCCAAAGCCTTAATAAAAGGGAGAAAAAGGCCAGAGCAAGTGGCAGTCCTTTCCACTAGAGGAAGGCTCCCGCCTGGCCCCCCAATGTCGCCAAATTGTTTTCTAGTCTCTGATTTCATTTGCGTGTGGCCTCCTTCAGAACCTGAACCCTGAACTGGGAACCCTGAACCACTTGGGACATGGAAAGAGGTTCTCAGACTAATTGACCATTACTCCATCACAGAGATGGCTGCACCCACAGCTGAGGCCAAGTTCCCAGAAGGAGCCTTAATGAACAATCAGCAGGGACCTGAGGTACAACCTCCAAGCCCCCAGGGGGCTTGACAGGGGACCTCAAGCCACATCCCTAACCCCAGTGCCAGGCTAGGGGACCTGAGGCCATGCCCCTGCTGGCAGGGCTTGATGGGGGGACCCTAGGTCACCCCTCCCCCCCCCCCCCAGCAATGGGCCAGGGGACCTGAGGCTGCGCCCCCCTGGCTGGCTGGGCTTGACAGGGGAATCTCAGGCCATGTCTCCCACCTGGCAGGGCTTGATGGAGAACCTCAGCCACGCCCCCTGCCCCAGTCTGGGCTGAGGGACCTTTCCATGCCCCCTGTCCTGGTGCTGGGCCAGGGGAACCTGATGCTATGCCCCCTCCCCGAGAGGCACTGGCCGGGTCTGGATCTAGCCCAATGTGGGGAGGGGGAGGGAAGCAGCCAGGTCTGGTTCTCATGTGATTTTGAGGTGCATGTGAATGAGTGGGAACCTGACTCTGGGTCCCGTGGTGTGCCCCAGATTCTGACAGGAGGAAGGTTTTATACATGTTACTAATTTTCTTTCATCTCTGACACTTCTATTATAGAGAAAGGGCAAATAGCAATATTAAATTATTTCCTCTAATTAATCCCTTTAATGTGCATGATTTTCTTGCACCAGATCACTAGTTTCATTATAATGCTCTATGAACTTAACTCTTGTTTATATCAATTATCCTATGGTAAAATTGGTTTCCCTATATTCTAAGGACCTTCAGTAAGGACTTGAATGTACAGGCAAATTGGGAAGTAGCTCTGAAATCAGTATGGCAAGTGAAATGCTGAAATTCTTTGACTAATTTAGAAAGGCAAGACTCTAAAAAAAATAGAAAGGTTCTGCCCTGGCCGGTGTGGCTCAGTCAGTTGAGTGTTGTTCCATGAACTGCAAGGTCGTGGGTTTGATTCTGGTCAGGGCACATATCCAGGTTGTGGGTTTAATCCCAGGTTGGGGTGTGTCTGGGAGGTACCTGATTTATGTTCCTCTCTCTCTAAAAATAAAAGCATACTAAAAAAAGAAAGATCCTAATATTTCTTTTTCTCAATTCTAGGATATTAGAAAAATATTGTAACCCCTCCCACAAAACAATGAAAGAACAATTTCATTTTAAGGACTTTTATTATAGGATGTTAATATATTCAGGACACTTCAGAGCACCTTATACTTCTAGTCAGATTTTTGGTAACTGTTTTTAAAGTGTTACTTGAGTATTTTTCTCACACTGGCTTTCAGGCAAAAGTATTACTTAGTGATTGTTTAAGAGACGTTAATTTGATTAAACAGTTTATCCTTAATAACCTGAGACATCAATCCATGGATAGCTTCTATGGTTGTTTTACAGCTGGAAAGAAAAAACACATTACATAATGTCACAAGAGCTGAAAAGTGGTTCAACTATACAAGCTCCCTCCTTTCTATTGCTGAACGCCCAATGATGATTTTCAGTCCTATTCAGACTCCCTCAAACATACCAATTTATAGTTTACTCTTGTTATTTTTAGCCTCCTGCATGTCTTTTGACCATTTCACTATGGTACTTAAGAGCACCTTCACAAGGAATAACAAAGTGAAATTTGATAGAATTCGTAACAGTTAATTTTGTTATGTGTCAGCAGCTTTAGGAAAAGTTTTGTTTTAGAAGGTGACTAACTTGTACATAACTCATAATTATATTGATTCCAATATTATATTAAACTGTATTATTCCTTTCCTTGTCATTAGAATAATTTAAAAAATGATTTTAAAGAATCCTATGCTTTTTTCCTGAAATAAACACAAACATCCTTCAAAGAATTAAGTCAAAATTAGTTCAGTGAGTAAAGAACTCAGGTTTTAGAATTGATCTATAATAATAAAAGCATAATATGCTCAGTAGAGCAGACGAAGCCAGGGCTGTAGCCGCTATGGCTGTGAGGCAGGGAGGGATCTATCAAGGCAGCTGCCGCAGCTGGAAGGGAGGGAGGGGTTGAGGCAGCCACCTAACTGTAACCATAACCATAACTCTAACCCTAGCTGCGGCTGCAAAGGCCTATTCTTGCATGAATTTCATACGTCAGGCCTACAGTAAAAAATAAAAAGCCATTACCCTCCCTGAAAACTATAACAATCCACCAATATTCAAAAGAGATGCAATTTTTACAAAGCTACCTAAAATAGGGAAATTCTCTACTTTTATACATCTACTTTTGTCCTTTCTACTTTCCTTTTTATGTAATTAAAGGTTTTGCTATAATGAAATTTTTGCTTCATAAGAAATTGAGATGTAATTGTAGTTAAAATTACAAATCACAGACTTACAGAGACAGATGAGGAAAATACACTTAGGGCAAATTCAAAAACTCAGACCTCATGTCAAAGGAAAATGTAATTCTTTTCCAGGCTATTAGCTCTATCTTTCTGAAAACCCATGGAAAAGAAAGGAATGAGGTAATTCTAACCCAATGGGGCTTCTTCTCCTAATACACATTGTCTTCCCTTCTCCCTATCCTTTACACCCAAATATCCAGTTTTTCTTAAAATGGATACCAAGGTTTCAGTTTATACAGATGTCAACATGCTTTACCCTTCTTTTCTGCCCCTAATTATCATATTAAGACGGAAAATTTTGTGAAAGTAAATGTTATTTAGGTAGTTCCAATCTTGTATGCATTTGTAGCACCAAATAATTATTTCCTAAGTTATCAGGGAACATATCCCAAGTTTGTTTCTAACAAATCTTGGTAGTGAAATTTGGGATACTAAACAAAAGATTATTTCAGAAGAATAACAAGGGAGATGTTATCATTACTATGCTACTGTTTAAAACTTTATAAAGTTGAAATTTAATAAATTCAATAAATCTTACTTTAATTCCTAGAAAATAATTAGGTTAGAATGGATTAGGACAGTGGTCGGCAAACTCATTAGTCAACAGAGCCAAATATCAACAGTACAACAATTGAAATTTCTTTTGAGAGCCAAAAATTTTAAATGTAAACTTCTTCTAATGCCACTTCTTCAAAACAGACTCGCCCAGGCTGTGGGATTTTTTATAGCCACACTCAAGGGGCCAAAGAGCGGCATGTGGCTCTCAAGCTGCACTTTGCCGACCACTGGATTAGAACATACTTCTGCAAAAGCTTTCCTTTAAAGATTTAATGATTGGCCCTAGCTGGTTTGGATCAGTGGATAGAGTGTTGGCCTGTGGATTGAAGGGTCCTGGGTTTGATTCCAGTCAAGGGCATTTGCAAAGATTGCAGGCTCTATCCCCAGTAGGGGGTGTGCAAAAGGCAGCTGATCAATGATTCTCTCTCATCATTGATGTTTCTCTCTCTCCCTCTCCCTTCCTCTCTGAAATCAATAAAAATATATTAAAAAAAGAAAGAAATCTCACAATGAACTATAGAGAAAACATCAGTACAGATGCTTCATTAAAAAAAAATTCAGTAAGTAATTCTAAGTTATAACTAAGTTAAATCATAAAGAATTTGAATCCTATTATTTGCAAATCTGGAAACAAAAAGATTTGCTTTTACCTGTCTCGAGTAGCTTTGGCAAGTTTGTCTTCTGACTTCCGGTCGTGTGTTTCTAAACCCAACATGAAACTCCCTCGTCCCAGCTGAGCTTCTGACTGTTCTAATTTTTCAGATAAATCAAAGACCTGGCCGGTAGTATAGTCTGCATTCTGTGGGGAAAATGTTATTGCTTCAGTGTATAATACAAGTCTACCATTAGAAAATTTTAACATAAAATAATCTTCAATATAGAATTTCATTTACAAAGAATTCCACTATGAGGCAGCTCTCTGAGCAGCCTGCTGGAAGTTTCTCTTCCAGTGTACTGTCTCTATGCTTGCCCAAATAAATCTTCTCTAGCGAAAAAACAAAAACAAAAACAAAGAATTCCATTATGAAAATCTAAGTGGAGAGTCAGTGAACTATTTATTGTAATAAAAGGCTTTCACAGATCTGAGCCCGGGTTTGGTTCTGCTGCAGATTAGTTGGGAGGTCTTGAGAGAGTGCCTTCAGTTTCCTATGCCTTTAAGTCTTCTTCTGAAAATGGGAGGTGATAATTGCGACCTTAAGGCTATTGTGAAGATTAAATTCAGTAACATATATAAAGATTTTAGGATGGTCTATGGTACCTGGCCAAGCCTTAATAACTGTTAGCTAATTTTATTATTTGTTCTTGTTGAACTTCTAGAATTAGTATTATGACAATATTTAAAAAATAACATTATTCTAGTTTTTCTGATTATAAAATTAATAGCTTTGTAGAAAATTTGGAAAATGTAGAGCAATATAAAAAAGACAAGAAACACATATAATCCCTCCACCTCGCTCTAACCAGAGTTGTATTTTAAAGCAGTGGTCACCAACCTTTCAGACCTCACAGATCACCAGTGGTCCATGGACCACTGCTTGGTGACCGCTGCTCCAAATGTTTTCTTTAGCCAGTGGTTGCCAACCTTTCGGACTTCATGGATCACCAGTGGTCCACGGACTACACCGGTTGGCGACCACTGTTTTAGAATATTGCTCTATTCTCACAATGCACAGCTATATGTGGTAAGCTGGAATATATAGAGGGTGGAGCAAAGTAGGTTTACAATTGTTCATATGGAAAAAGAATTGCAGATTATGACCCAGTCGGTTTGGCTTGGTGGATAGAGTGTGGGTCTATGTTCTGAAGGGTTCCAGGTTTGATTCTGGTCAAGGCGGATGCCTGGGATGCAGGCTCGATCCCCAGTGGGGGCGTGCAAGCAGCAGCTGTTTGAACTGAGTTAATTTTATTCCAAATTTTGTGGTTCTAAATATTATGCTAAATTGTACTGTAGGAAGTGGCCATCTTTAAGTAAAAAACAAGTTAAACAAAAAACAAACTATTCCTGGCTAAGCGATAGATAGCATAGATAGACGCTTGTTAAATAAATATCCTTCTCACCCTAGTTGGTTTCGCTCAGTGGGTGGAGCTTTGGCCTGCAGACTGAAAGGTCTCAGGTTCGATTCTGGCCAAGGACACATGCCTCCGTTACAGGCTCGATCCCCAGTTGGGGGTGTGCAGGAGGCAGGTGATCAATGATTCTCTCTCATCATTGATGTTTCTATCTATCCTTCTCTCTTCCTCTCTAAAATCAATAAAAATATATTTGGAAAAAGAAATAAATATCCTTCTAAGTATATTAGGTTTTAATGATAATATTGAAAAATATTCAGCAACTTTCTTGCCCAACATCTGCTGCTTTAAGGTAATGATATTCTGATTTCCTTCTGGGACAATCCTTCTCCCATTCTTAGTCCACATGTTCCTAGAACAGTTTCTTCTACCCCAGCCACTAGATCACTTGCATTGGTCCAGAACTGTCACATGGACATGTGACTTAAGCAAAGCCCAGACACAAAGCCCTGGGGGAGAAAGACCGATAGAGGGAAATAGGGAGAGAGTATGTGTGCATCTTTATCTTCTCTTTTTAATGTAAAACTGAGAGGCTAGGAGGTCTGAGGCTAATGCTGCCATCTTGCTTTCACATGAAGCCTGAAACTGAAGCAAACTGACATGAAATCAAAGCCGAGAAAGAAGGACCAAGATCTCATAATATTGTTTGAATGCAAACTTATCTGAAGCTGAACTATTCCTTACTCCTTAACTTGATTCTCTTTTTTTGTTTAAGCTAGTTTGGCCGGGTCTTCTGTCACTTATAACTTGAATTCTACCTGAAATACCCAATAAAAAAATAGAATTTGCCTCTTTTTCTGTCTCTTTAAGGTAGGGACAGATCTGACCCTCATTTAGGTACTGATTGTATTTGCCATTTAGACTTGGTCTAAATAGTACAAGACACAGACCTTTGCTTGAACTATTATCCTAATCCAACTCTGGTCATGCAGAATCTGACCCAACCCTGCTGTCTTGGCCAAGTCAGGTGTAGCTACTCCATGAAAAAGAGTTTCAGATATTAAGCATCTGATGTAGCCTAGATAAAATTCAAACCATTCCTTGAAATTATAGTACTTACAGTAAGCAAGCTAGAGGAACTCAGCGTATTCACCCAGTATTTATTCCATAAAAGCTCAAGCAATTTGCGATCCAAGGAGGACTTGAAATATGATACTTCTAAGGCATAATATCTATGAAACAAAAGCACAAATTTAGTAAGTAAAAATTTCAACCATCTATATATATAAAAGCCCAAATGACTAATCAACCAGCAGACTGTATGGTAGCTATAACACATACTGAACACCAGGAGGCAGACATTCAACGCAGGAGCAGAAACCACAGGCATGGAAACATGGAACAGACAAATGAATCTCAGAGAAAAGGGGTAGGGGGGAAGGTAGAAAGAGATTAACCAAAGATCCTATATGGGAGGACGCACTGGTGGGGTCACTCAGCCTGGCCTATGGGGTTTGGGCCGAAACCAGCTCTCTGACATCCCGAGGGATCCCAAAATGTGAGAGGGCACAGGTCATGCTGAGGGGCCAAAACCAGCTCTCCAACATCCCCCGAGGGACCCCAGAATTGGAGAGGGCACAGGCCAGGCCAAGGGGCTGAAACCAGCTCTCCAACATTTCCTGAGGAATCCCAGATTGCGAGAGGGGACAGGCCAGGCTGAGGGAACCCACTGGGCCTCATATAAAAGTTATAACCAAATTTAAGTGAATTACATTTTATATCCAAATTGTCATGTTATAGTTTTTAGTCCAATAGAACATCAGGTAACCGTGGTTTCTTTACTCTTCAGAGGTATGGTTCCAAAAATCTTCTGCTCAATAAACTTTCTTGTGTTATATTTTTTCCTTCTGTAGAGCTCAGAAATTCCCAAGAAGTTATAAAAAACAAATCAGAATTTCAGAGTGACATATACTTATCCATGATATTGAATTTCTTAGTTCCAGACAACAGCACATAGGCTTAATGAACTGCCTGTCAAGGGCCAAGTATAATTTCTTTTTTTTAATATATTTTATTGATTTTTTATAGAGAGGAAGGGAGAGAGATAGAAAGTCAGAAACATTAATAAGAGAGAGACATCGATCAGCTGCTTCCTGCACGCCCCACACTAGAGATGTGCCTGCAACCAAGGTACATGCCCTTGACTGGAATTGAACCTGGGACCCTTCAGTCCCCAGGCTGATGCTCCATCCACTGAGCCAAACCGGTTTTGGCTCAAGTATAATTTTTTTAGGCTTTTAAAAACACTGAAAATGACTTGTGTATTCCCCATTCTTCCCATTTGAATCCCCTAAGTAGGACCTACTGCTATTTGGAAGTAAACTATAAAGCAGATCCTTAAAGCACCTAAAAGAATTAGAATTACTATTGCTTCTAAACCTTTATAATCAAGAATAGCAAAGAAAATTTGCTTAAATGTCTGAAAAAACATATACTTTCATGAAGTTCACATTCTAATGAGGTCGATAACAAGGAAGCAAAACATATCAGCTGGTGTCAAGTGCTAAGAAAATAAAGAGGAAAGGGAACACAGAGACAGGAAGGTGCTATTTTAGATAGGGTGACCAATGAACATTCTCTGTTAAGGTGACCCTTAATCAGATACGCAATGACTGAAGTGAGCCTCGAGGAAAAAAAGGAAGAATGTTCCAGGCAGAGAAACAGCAAGTGCCAAGGCCCTAGGGCAGGAGCTTGCCTGGCATGTCTGACACACCATAAAGAGGCCACTCTTCCTGGACAGGTTCAGCGAGAGATGAGCTCAGAGAGGTTGCAGGTGCCAGACCACACAGGGTTGTGCGTGCCATGGTGAGGAATATGGATTGTATTCTTGGTGAGATGGGAAGGCATTCTGAGGAGGAACATGATTTGACTTGGATTTTAACAGAATTAGTTGGGCAGATAAAAGAAATTTAAGGGATGAAGGGCAGAAGGACGAAGACTAGTGAGAAGGCCAGTGCTTTGGTATAGGCTCTGGACAGCTTGGGGCAAGATGACAGCAAGAGAGGTGGCAAGATACATTTAGAAGGTGGAGAAAACTGTCCTCCTCGGTTTCTTTAACACTTTGAAATTGAGATGTAACTCACATACCGTAAGATTCACTATTTTAAAGAAGCGTACAATTCAGTGGTTTTTAGTATGGCTTCTTTAACTTTTGGAGTGAAATGTAGGAAGAATTTTTGCTAGATGGAACTGAGTACTTTGAGGTTGCAGACAGGCTGGTGTCAGCATGGTCCTGAATATAACTTCTTTTAACTGTTAAATTCATTAACAGATCAAGTATCTTATACCCTGACAAAATGTTTATGGTTGTGTGAAAGACAAACAATGTGACTAAAACAATTATTAATAAAGAATTCAAATATTCTCTGAAATTTGTACATTCTTGCTATTATTTTAAAAGATATTAAGAAATGCATTTTGTCTGAATCTTTATTGTCATCTGTAAGGGGCTTGGACTGTATGATCTCTAAGGTTTCTTATAAGGTCTCTGGCATCAGATGCATTTTTAAATTACTTACTGTTTGCAGTGTACACCAAAGTCTTCTATTTTATTCAGTGGGATAGTCTGGTACTCAGAAGGGCCTTCATCAGGAGGTTTGTATCCCTAAACAAAAATGAAGAAAATAAAAAATAAAAAAAGCAAAGAAAAAGAAAAGCAAACCAGAGGAAAAACATGTTTTATATGCAGCTTTCTATTTACAGAAACATTAATTTTGGGGAGCCAAATATTGAACACAAACATTCTAGTAATAAAAATGTGTATCAATCCCATTTGGATTGGCTTATATATATATTTTTGTCCTTTAGTGATGTATACTTGTGCTAATATATATTTTAGATTGCAGGAAAGAAAATAGATATACTTCACTTGTTTCTCTAGTGCCTGTCAGGATACCATGGCATAAAAAACACTTATTAAAAAATGAAGACTGTCTTTCTAATAAAATTAACTATATAAAGCACAAATGTATTATCTTCTGTTAAGGACAATTAGTGCTAAGGACAAGTTGACTGCTATTTTATAAATATTAAATTGTTTTAGGACAAAACTAGATACTAACTATAACATATCTTTAAAAATAAGTCAAATATTCAGAATTTAAAAAGTTATTACCAACTTATAATTTTAAAAATTACCTTTGGGTATGTCCTAAAGGCTCCAAGATTCACTTTCCCTGCAGATATTGTTCTTGTTGGATCAATCTACAAAAAAGATATAATTAATATCTGCCAATTATAAAATTAGATACTTCCATTTGTTTAAACATTATAAATCTAGAAATATATATCTACGTATAGCACTATACAAATACATACTAATTAAAATAATCAGATAACAGGAAAAATAACAAACTAAAAATCCACTGAACATAAAAGTTCAATGAAGTATAGAAATGTCTCAGAGTTAAGAAATTAGATATAATTAGTATATTATTTAAGAATATTATTTTAAGATTTGCTTCTCTTTTTCAAAATATTTTTTTCTTTTAGATGAATAATTTTGCCTTCCTCATAGTAGCCTGTATTACATCTAGAACGCTAAACAGCACAAGCTACTGTAGCAATTCCTAATGTACTCAATTCAATCAACACTGACTGAGACACAGGTGCTGAGATCACCCTCATCTTACTGAGTGGGGGAAGGGAATAGAGAGATAAAGTTAACTTATTCAAGGTCCTAGTTTCTTAGAGGTAGAATTCAGATTCAAACCTAGGCAGATTGACACCAGAACCTTGCTCTTACTACACCCGTTTTATTTCTCGATATACTTGTTTTAGTAATCATTGTGAGGAACTTAATTAAAATGGGTTGTAAAAATACTTACCACCACTGCTACGAATGGCTCCTGGAATTGCTGATTGAGCATCTGAGTACTAACATCAATTCCAGAAAGCCAGCAGCCATAGCCAGGGTGGCTATGATACCAGCCAATTGCATTTTCAAGGCGCCCAACCTAACAAATGAAGAGGGTAAAGGAGATTGAAATTCCTGTTTAATCTTAGATAAACTTATTTGTCTGTTTACATAGCATTATAGAAAAATAATAACGTGCAGATTAGTTCATAGAATATGCTGCTTTCAAGTAAAAAAAAGAAAAAAAAAGAAAAGATGTTTTGAATAGATAATACATACCAAAGCAAAAAATTAACAAAATACAAAGGTTATTTCAGTCTTCTTCCTACCTCTTGCCCCTCAACTATCTAGATGTTGCCACTATACCCATATGTTGCCACTATACCCAGCTGCTTACATACCTATCTTCCTGAGATATTCTTTGCATATATGTAGATTAAAAGAAACACACACAATAGGATATACCACATACAGTGTTCTAAACTTTGCTTTTGCACTTAAAATATTCTGGGGTTTTGGTTCATATCAGTAAATATATAACTACTTTTTTGTTTTTATTTTTTTTAAAGGCTGGTTAGTAGTTCATTGTATGACTATACCATAAATTATTTAATCAGTTGTCTACTCAGTAAAATTAGGTTATTACTAAGGCTTTAGTTTTAACACACATCTGATGAGTGTGAGAATTAAAAACATGTTTTTAATTGAGATTATTGACATATAACATTATATTAGTTCAGGTGTACATCGTAATGATTCAATATGTATATACTACAAAATGATCACAATAAGTGTAAATTAACAGCCATCACAATACATAGTTACAATTTTTTTCTTGTGATAAGAACTTTTAAGATATACTCTCTCGAGTATGAGAATTTATTTTTTAAAAATTAATGCTAATCTCATATACATTTTATATAGAAATTGTTGAAAATAACTTAAAATATAAACTTTAAAGAGCCTTAAGTTTAGAAAGTTGAAAGTCACCATGAGACTCTTTAATTTGCAGTAACTGCACTTGAAGGAACAACATTTTTACCTGTTTGGCATTTTCGATATATGCGGCCATGTACTCATACGCAGCAGCCTGAGCATTTACTCGGGTTTCAGTGCCCTCTACAGGCAAAGCAAAACTGTCCATAATGATCATCGTTTCACCATCCACCTTTCCCAGCATCAAGCCCATCACTTCCAAGTTGCCTCCTGATCTGGCGTGCATCACCATTTTCAGAAGAGCCAATGCTGAGATTTTGCAGTACTTAAAGTAGTGGTGACTGCAAAACAAAAGCACGGTGTAATTAACTTTCTTACATAAAATGCAATTTCAAAAGAGTTTGTTGGAAGAGAATGAGTAAGTATTGAAGAAACTTACAGTGATGAAAGAGGAAAAAAGTGTAAAATGTGGGAAAGAAAAAAGAAGTAGAAAAGGACAGAGTTTTTCTGCAGGGGGATGGAAATGATAACATGTCACAGTCCAGCCCAAATATTTCCCCTTGGGGCAAGGAAAGAGCATGAAGTAGTTTTTTTGAATACATTACTCAAACAGAAAAGAGGTAGTAACTACATGACCAGTTCAAAAGACCTTTTCCCCATTAATTTCGAATCAACAAATCTCTGACTGTGATTCTGATTGTGCCTAACTATTCTCAGGCCTACCTTCTGGCCTCGTGGTAAGAATGTGGGCTTTGACCTCTGTCTACCTGGGTTTGAATCCTTGCACTGCCAAGTTCTAACTGGCCTTGAAACCACTTAATAACTGTGCCTCAGTTTCCTCATCTGTAAATAGAGTTGTTAGGAGGTAATAAACTAAATGAAATACTCTATAGCGTAGTTTAATGCCTTAGTGCCTGAGACATACTAAACTTGCCCTGTGCTATCAGCCTCAGAATAAAAAATGTAGCCCTAATATCTTGAGTTCTACAATAATTACTATTTCAGACTATGTCATCTATGGATAAGGACTAAACTACTCTTGAATAAAATTACATTTGCCATCTCACTGATGTAGCCCAAGACAGCTAAGATGAATACAATTAGAGCCTCAATCAGGCAGTGAGGCAAGATGATAGTTTTCAAATATTTAATAGGCTGAATCAACCTAAAATGCATAGCCTGCTATAGAAGCAGGCAGACAACCAGGCAAACTGACCAGTCTGTATAGAGTGGTCAGTCAATATCTCTGAGAAGCCTTTTTTAAGATGTCTGCCCACAGATTTCAATCACAAATGGGAGACATGGTCTGGGGAGTCACGACATGAATTATAATCTGGGCTCCTCCATTTACGGGAACAAGAAAACACAAGTTAGTGTGCTCCTATTACCTACATTCTAGACCCTTTATTTATATATTACTTCATCTAATCTTCATGACACCAATAGGCCTTATTTCTATTTTAAAGATAAAAAAAAAATGAAGACGGTTAAATAAATTTCCTAGCATCAATCAAATAATTAGTGACAGTGGTGAGATTTGATTTTAAGTCTAACTATTGTTCACTTTGGAGCTTTTGCCTCTGTCACCCTGAAATAAGTTAATTACTGTATTTGCCTGGGTTGTCATGAGGATTAAATGACAATGGAGATTTTTACTTAGTGCTCAGCCCATATTAAGTACTCAATAGCTGAAACTGGTTTGGCTCAGTGGAAAGAGTGACAGTTTGCGGACTGAAAGGTCCTAGGTTAGATTCCGGTTAAGGGATGTACTTTGGCTGCGGGCACATCCCTAATGGGCGGCGTGCAGGAGGCAGCTGATCAATGTCTTTCTCTCATCGATGTTTCCAACTCTTTATCCCTCTCCCTTCCTTCCTCTCTGTGAAAAATCAATAAAATGTATTAAAAAAATAAGTACTCAATAAACATTGCTGGATTTGAATACTGACAGTTATAGCCTGCCTTGTAAAAAACTGCGAGGCAGATGAAGTATGGTTTTTGTTGTTGACCACGGCTCTCTCCTTTTTATTTCTCCATTGGACAGACTGCGCTTTTTACTCCCTTCCTAACAAATTCTGCTCTTAGATAAAGAATCCTCAACTTGTCACCATTCCCAGGGGCACAGGGGTTTTGCTAAGGGGCAAAAAGCCTTTAGCTCTACCGACATAATTCCTAGTGTATTTGAACTGATCCAGTAACAGTAGGCTGGGTAGAGTCTCATGTGTTTCTGGAATAACAAACAGCAATTGCAGAACTGTAACAAATGGCTCCTAGAGGCCCTGGGGCTGGCTCAATTCCTGAAGAGGGCTGTAGGCTCCATTAAGGTCCCAACAAGGTGTATATCTACATAGGGTTCAAGGTAGAGTGTGTGGCTTGTATTACAATGGGGTGTTGAGAAGTGACACCCCAAACCACCATTTGTTTTCCTTTTCACCCTGCAGAGGCAAACACGTTCAAGAAACAGGAAAGGGGAGACGAAGAAAGCCCCAGTGGAGGGGCTCGGGCTCTACTTGCGGGTATAAAGGACCAACGTTTTTCGGGTGCACACTCGTCCTCCTCCTCCCTTGCTCGTGAAAAAGCAAGCTCCCCAACCAGCCCTCCCGCTCCCCCTCCCGCTGGGCCTCCCGGACCCCCGCCGCCCCCCCTCCCCGCCCTCCCCTGCGTCTCGCCAGGGACCTCCTCACTCCTTAGTCCAGGGCTTGGCCGCCAGGATCTCTTGCTGCTGTTTCTTGTCGTATTTGTAGATTTCATCGATGCTCTGGGCTTCCTGCATGTTGTTGGCCAACTCCCACGTTTTCTGGGCCATACAGCTCCCGGACGCCGCCATCTCCAGCGACGCGAGAAGCTGCCGCCTCCGCGATCAGGGCTCAGCTCTACCTCGCCGGCTCCCCCAGGCGTGGGCTCGGGACCCCACGCAACCGGTGCAAGCGCGACCTAGCCTCTCGGGGCAGCCATGACACCTGGAACCGGAGGTGAGGTTGGGGCAGACCATTCGCGGATGGCGGGGGGGCATGCGGGGCGCGCGGCGACCCGGGCCGCACTTTGCCGAGGCCTAAGAGGCGGAGGCGGCGCCTTCTCGTGGGCCGCGGGGAGCGCGCGTTACCGTGGGAGAGGACGCGTGCGAACCAGGACAAACGACGATTAGGCCCGAGAATGGTACAGCCTTCCGCGCCGGAAGAAGGGCAGGCCCGCCGTCCTGCCCAGCGCGGGACTGGCCTCCCCGGCTCGCACTGCGCAGGCCCGGCCCCCGCCGTCTTCACCCCGGCGGGTCCGTTAGCTGGTGTGGAGGGGGAAACACTGTATTTGTTTGTTTATGTGGGGGATAAGGCGCCTTCCATGAAATAAGTTTGCTGGAAGGCTAACCATTAAGGAAGTCTGCGGGAAAACGGGCGTGTAAGTTTGGATGCCGGCGGAAAGAGTGACAGGGCATCTCCCCGACTTCCCGGCAGACGCCCCGCCGCCCCGGCCTCACGCCCTGCACGGGCTCGCGGGGGCGTGGCCCCGCGCGCCTCTCCCCCGCCCTCGAGGTCACGCACACTCGTGGGGCGGGCTCCCATGGACGCGACTTATTCGTGTTGTGGAAATGTCCCGTGTCCGGTTCTTATAGTCGTTCACGGCTTAATTTTCCGCTTTGCTCCGTGCACCTACCTGCCCCCGAGGCTGAACTAATCTCCACGGCAGCCCGTTTTCGCCCAGTAGTTAATACAGTGTTTACATATTTTTGCTTGTATTTTTTTTTTTTACGTATTCTTCCTCCCCCTTCACTCCCCCACTCCACGATAGATTTGAGTCCTAAATCACGGGCCACACGGTCTGTGTTCCTTCTTTTATCCCGAACATGGAGATGTCCAAGAAATACTGTTGCTGGGGAAGAGGGGGGAGGAGAATGACGTCTAGCTCGCTCACCTCTCCAGCTTCATCTTCCTTCAGTCACCCTCTCGACCTTTTGTATAATGTATGCATGGTCAGCACTGGCTACAGTGCACGCCCTGCCTTCCCCACCCGGGAGGGAGCTCCTGCGAGGCTTTAAAAAGAGCTCGGAGATCTCCACCAACATCCTCCTCCCTCCTTCCCCGGCCATCGTCCCTTCCACGGTGTCTGCAGCGGCTTCTGCAACTGTTACTTCTCACCACGTTTCAGAGCGCAGGACACTCCGCTGCTAACAGTGTGTGGCATGTAGGTAACGTGAAAACATTGCAATGGTCGAATCCGCACCCCACCTGCAGCTGTGATAAACTTGGAGTTAAAGAAAATTTGCCTTTAAATCCCTGTTACAAAGTAGGGTAAGATAAAGGACTCTTAGTTCTACTTTTCGTGGGATAGAGAGAGAGAGAGCGGGGGAGGGAGAGAGATCTTTCCTAGCGGCAGCCTATGGCCACTCAGTATGGGGTGAACTGATTATGCTGAAATTGGTAGTAAAAAAGCCCAGGACAAAACGTCGACCAAACTCCAGCGAGAAGAGTAATAAAAGTGCCCGGAGAGGTACGCGAGCCATTTTTCTCTCTCACTGCCACCCGCTCCTTTTCTCTTACCGGGCTTTGCTGCCTTTGTCCCCAGGCCAGCTGGGACTGGGAGGGTTTGGAGGGGCTGGAGTCGACTTAGCCTGGGAAGCGGCTCCCACGGTTTAACAGCCCCCCCGGCGGCGGCCGCGGACCCAGCCCAGGTGTGGGCGAGCCTCGCGAGCCGCCGGGCAGCTGTGCGGCCTCCGGGCCAGTGGGGGCGCCCGCGGCCGCGCGCCTCTCTCCCGCGGGGGCGGGGCCGCGCTCGGCGGTTGGCCAGGGGCGGGCGGAGGGCTCGGGCTGAGAGGCGGAGCCCGCGGCCGCGGTCGCCGCCACTTCCTCCTATCGCGGAGGTGCTCGCCGGCGCGCCGTGCGTCTCCCCGGACGCGGTCCCGCTCTCCAGAGTAAGCCGGCCTCGGGCCGGGAACGGGCCTGCGGGGTCTGGCGGGAGCGGGTGTCCCCGGACGGCAGCTCCCGGGGACCGAGACCTCGCGGATGCCAGGCTGGCGGCGGCGTCGGGGTGACGGGGGCCGGTGGGTCGGGCTCCCTACGGGGGTGGGTGTGGGGGAGGTCAGTCTCGCGGCCACCAGGCAAGGGCCAGTAGGCGGGTTATAGGTTCGGGGTCCCGCAGCAGGAGCGGGGTTAGGGCCCGGCCCCCGGGTTTGGGGTTCCCTGTGAATGGGGGTCCCTGCGGGTGGGGAGCAGGGGCGGTGCCCTGGTTTCGCGGTCTGGACTCGTGGGGCCGCTGCTGGCGCCTGCGGCGCCTTGGAGACCTGGTTGCCTGACAACGCGTTGATGCTTCCTTCGCGGCCGCCACCCACGGCGCCCGGGGCCGGGCGGTGCCTTCGCTCCCGGGCGCCCTCGGTGCCCCCCGGGTGCGGCGCCCCGCTCAGCCTGCCCGAGCGCCTCCCCGCCTCCCCGGGGCTGGTTAAACGTTAACGGGCGCCGAGGACTTAGACGCCGGGCGCTGCTCCCAGAGCTTTGCTTTGCAAGTAAAATGTAATCGCCGCCCTGTGAGGTCGGTGCTGTTTATGGTCCTGGACCCACCTGGCTCCTCGAGTTTGAACCTCTTCCAGGTGCCTGGATTTTAGGGTTGTTTTCTGGGGTTTGAATATACTTTTCAGGGATAGCCATGGGACTCATCTTTGGAGAGAGGCTGGTTCTCAAAATTATAGGGCTAAGGAGTTTAGCTTGGACTTGCGAGAAGACTAAATTCTAAAGCACAATACCTAGTTTACCTAGTTTACCAACAGTGCGGAGGGCAAGAGCCAGAGAGCAGCCACCACGAGTTTGTACAAAGACAGTTACCCTCAGAGAGGTCCTATTTTAAAGGAAAGGTTGGCTTGTCATGTTGACAAGCTTAAAGGGAATCCTATGGAAACCAGTAAGACGCTGATAATTTCCCTTGCATACCATTCTGCTTGGAAGGACACCGACTTTCCGGCGGGTTAAATATCTGCCAGAATGCTTCCCAGGGATGAAATCTTGGGTCTCCAGGTGACCTGGAAGGGAGCTGTTTGGGTGAAACGAAACAAACTTTCAGTACAGTTTTTCTCAAGTGAAGTTTTCAGACAAACGTGATTGAACTTTTACAAACTTTGGGTACACTTTGGCTTACCTTTTTAATAGCAGTCTGACTGCTTCCCTGAGTGTGAGACACTGAGGTGTTTGAGCAAGTGTTTTGGCAATTTTGCATTACCCAAAGCCCATCTAATTTATGTATCTGTCCTTGGTCATCATTAATGACTCATTATTAACAGCAGCTAACAAACCTAATATTGCTTTTATGAGGCATACCTTAGAGATACTGTGGACGGTTCCGGACCACCACAATAAAGCTAGTCCTAATCTTTTTTGCAGGTGGAAGGTCTTGCCTTCAATTTGTAAAAACGCAACATCAGTGAAGTGCAATCAAGTGAAGCACAGTACAACCAGGTATGCCTGTATTCACTCTCTTTGTATCCGGACCTCCCTTTGTCCTAGCAACATGGTGTTTACTTCTTAGTAACATTTAGAGGGATTTGTCAAAATTTGTGTGTGCCCGTGAAAGTAAGTTGTGCATCTGCCAGGAGAAAGAGATTCGCCTTTCATTTGGTGAAAAAAAAATCTCTGGATTGGGGCTAAGGGTGGGGGAGAAACACTGTCTTAAATCACCTTATCCCTCCCCCCTCTTTCTTCTGAGGCTTTCATGACTCCTCCCTGCATCCCACACCCATATGTTCTCACTCCCTGCTATTCTGTCCTCAATCCTGTTCTCGCACACTAGGCTCTCTTTTTCCAGGTGCACTCTTCTCCTATAGTTTTAATGGTTATTTTAAAAAGTGTACATCATCTAGCCTGGGCTCTGTTCTGAATTCCAGACATATCCAAATCCTTTCCTTGATAACATCCACTGGATCTCTTATGGGTACCTCACATTGAACCCCTAAACTCTCATCTGGCTAGACTGTGAGCCACTGTGACAGGTGGCATTTTATCTTGTCCAAATTGGAGGCCAAGGATCACTCCCATCTTGTACTTCACCACCTAGCATCTAGAACCTTAAAGGCCTCCTTTGGGAGGGGCATTATTTTCTGTTCCTCATACTGCCTTCGAGGGAAAGAAATTTGTACTTATGAGGGACAGGGATGGGAGGAACATTTTCCCCTTTATTCGTGATTGATGAAACTGGAAGGAGGAATTGGGCATGCTCAGTTATTTCTGGATCCTCTCTGTTTGCCTAAATTTAGCAGATAGAATATGTTCTGATTTGTCTGTATTTCTACCTATATGATAAGCATAAAGTGTCCAAATTTAACATTTATAGATGTTGATTTGGATTATGATAACAAGTATCAGTTATTGGTGATTTAAATATCAATGTACTTTGAGACTTTTAAAATAAAGGCATCATTCTGACTGCTTTAACATCATTCTGACTGCTTTCCTGAGTGGGAGACAAAGTTGTTTGAGCAAGTGTTTTGGCAATTTTGTATTACCCAAAGGCTATTTAGTTAATGTATCTGTCCTTGGTCATCATTAATGATTTATTATTAACAGCAGCTAACACACTGATTTATACAAAGACTATGAAACTATAACAAGAATTAATAAAACAGCTGTGATTTATTGATTTCTAAGTGTCAGGTGTCCCATAAGTTTTATATGCATAATTTTGTTTTTTCTTCAGAACAACTCTGCAATATATATTTCTATTTTACAGAGGGGAAACTGAATGATAGAGAGGTTAAGGAATGTATTTGAGGTCAATCACATACAGTCAGTTAGTGATTGAATTGGGTTTCAAATCCAGGTCTTTCAGCTAAACTGTTTTTCTGAAAACTGTTTATCACCTACATATTGTGTACAAAGGTACTGGGGAAAAAAACAACAACCTGGTAATATCTTGAAAAAAGTTGTAATTTTACATTGTATAGTGGAAGAAGATAAAGAATCCCATGTAGGTTTCTTGTAACTTTAAAATTCTTATTCTTTTTTTTTTTACTTAGGCTGTATACATTGACTTAGTCTCTCTGAATTATTAATTCTTGAATAATTTTGTAGTTGAAATTGTTTTATGTAAGTTGTCACATGCTTTTGGGAATAAGAAAGAGAAAGTAGTCATGACTGCTAGAAGCTGGCTCTGCTATCACCAAGGCTTTAGTGTTGCTTGGAACTGACAATACTACTTAGGCTTGGTTTTCTTCTGTTGAAACAGTCGTACAGAACATCAACATCAGACCGGGGCTGCTTTGTGTCTGTGATGGATCAAGACAAAAACATCACTACTCCATAATCACATCCAAACACAGACAAAACATGAATGTTGTCCAAGCCACAAAATGCCAGACATCTCTTCTCCCACCTAATATGAGTGACTGCTGCCTTTACCCATTAAAGCTTTGGCCTCACCCTGTCCAATCATAGTTACCCCACTTCCTGACAGCATTAAATCCAGAGCAAAGTTCTACTTCCTTAAACTCTCCTCCAAATCACCTTACCCAATCCCAAGTCTTTTCTAATACCCTCTTACTAAAATAAGGATGCATTTGTCCATGCAATGAGTAATAAACAAAAATAGTTTAACTATAGTACTGTCCTGTGTTCTTTGTCTGGAGGGCATTGCTAGGAGAAAGTTTACTAGCATAATCTTTGACTTTTCAGTTTAATAGTAGAGATATACTTGAATCAGAGTAGAGAGTAGAACAAAATTAGAAATGGTTAAACATAAACTTATATCTAATAAATCTCATATTTTAACTATTGCATATATTATACTCACTACCATTGATTTAAAAAGTTATTATTATGGTTACTGTTGTATAAAATAAATTCTAGCATTTATAATTGGTGTTAAAATATTAAAGGGAAATTTAAGTATGTATAAATTCAAGAGAGAACTTTCAAGTCTGGTTACATCAATGTACATGCTATATTAATTGTTAACAGAATTTTGTGGAGGCCTTATTTCAGAGTTGAAAGAGGCTTGTTAACTTTTTTTAGATTAATTTCATTTCTGCTTAAATTATGTATATTATGTATAAAGTCCTATAGCAAAGTATATGTGTATATATACATATAACCCAGACATTATTATATTTTTTCTACCAGACATAAAATATTTAGAAAAATTTGGGGATTTTAAGTGACTTTTTTTTTTTAGCATGAAAATTACTATTTACTGTTGAGCTGTTTTGAATTTTCACTAGGAAAAATCTTTTGTGACAAATAGCAAATTAAAAACGGCTAAATATGTTAACGTGTTGGCTTGAGATATATTTGCTATAGCCATTTTTAAAAACTTCTTTTTGGAAGTAAATAATAGAATGAAGTTCATATTATATACTACTTATATAAGTTCCAACATATTTGTTTAGGGTAAAGCTTGCTTGTCTGCATTTTTACATATTATCCCTCAAACATTAAATTCAGTGGGTTCTTTTTAAAAACTCTATTGCTTTTGGTATTGCTTACTGGTTCTTTTATTTTTCTTGCCAAATTATGTTGACTTGCTTTTCTTTATATTCTTCTCTTAATACTCCTTTGTATTTTGGAAGGGAGAATGATAGAGAGTTAGAAACATCGATCAGCTGCCTCCTGCACACCTCCTACTGGGAATGTGCCCGCAACCAAGATACGTGCCCTTGACCGGAATCGAACCTGGGACCTTTCAGTCCGCAGCCTGACACTCTTATCTACTGGGCCAAGCCGGTTTTGGCCTTTGTATTTTTTCTAGTTCAATTCTTTTGTCACCTCCTCAAGGAAACATTGCCTAGAATGTAGTTCTGGCCATTGTTTTTCCCCCTTATGTCTGTGCTCATTTACTACAGCTTTAGCTATCTTTAAAATAGTTAACTTTTTCTCCAAGGTGCTCTTATTGGCTTCAAATTGGTTTTCATTACTTTTTTATTGTTGTTAATCCTCACCGTAGGATATTTTTTCCATTGATTTTTAGAGTAGAAAAGAGGGAGCGAGAAAGAAACACACACACACACACACACACAATTGCTGTGAGAGAGACTCATTGATTGGTTGTCTCCTGTACATGCCCCTACCAAGACTGAGGATTGAACCTGTAACCTAGGTATGTGACCTTAATGGGAATTGAACCTTAGACTTTGAGTTGACACACTAACCACTGAGAAATACTAGCTAGAGCTAAAATAGTTAACTCTTAAATAAGCATCCAATATGGTCCATCTCCTTGAATTTGAGTCTTGAATTTCTAACCAGTGGCTAGAAATTTTCATTAGCTGGTCTTACTAGTTCCAGCTTAGCATATCTAATCTAAACCTTTGCAAACCAGCCAGCTTCTTCTGACTTATTTCTGTCTAGGATTCCATCCATATTTAGTTTCTAGGACTTAACATTTTGATTGTCAGCGGTTCCTTTCCTGCCACCGATCCAGTTAGTAGCTAAGTTTCATAGGCTTTTGAAAAATGTATATTTAAAAAAGCACTAGGTTCAATGAGGGAAGGATAGTCTTTTAAAAAAATAGGACTGGAATAGTTTTATATCCATGCAAAAACAACAAAAAATCAACACACACACAAAAAAATCCACAAACCAACCAAAAAATTGAATCTTACACTATTATACTGTTTGCAAAAATTAACTCAGAACAGATAATAGATTTAGTTATAAGATAGAAAACTATACAGCTTCTAGAAGAAAACATAGAAGAAACTGTGACCTTGGGCTAATAAAAAATTTCTTACATATGTCATAAAAACAGTTGATTAAAAGTTGATGACACATGAATAAATTGTATTTAAAAAATTAAAAAACTTTTGGATATTGCACAGATGTTTATAGTAGCTCTATTTATAATTTCCCAAACCTGGAAGCAACCAAGATGTCCTTTTTTAGGTAAAAAAAAAAATAGGTACATTCAGACAATGGAATATTATTCAGCACTAAAAAGAAATGAGTGTTCAAGCCATGACAAGACAATTAGAAGCCTTAGCAATTTTGGCATGCTAGTCAGTGAAGCCAATACTGTTTGATAACAACTATATGACATTCTGGAAAAGATAAAACTATAAAAACATTAGTAGTTGGCAGGGATTAGATTGGAGGGAGGGATGAATAGCTGGAGTACAGAGGACTTTTAGGGCAGTAAAAATGCTCTGTATGATTCTACAATGGTGGATACATGTCATTAGGTCTCAAACCCATAGAATATACAACACCACGAATGAGCTCTAATGTAAACTGGATGTGCCAATGTGGGTTCATTGATTGTAAGGAATGTACCTCTCTGGTGGATGTTGAAAACAGATTAGGCTATGCATGAGTGGTATAGGAAATGTAGTAAATCTGCATCTTCTCAATTTTTCTGTGAATTCAAAACTGCTCTAAAAAAAAACAGTCTTAAAAAAACAACCACCAAAAAAAACCCCAAAAAACCAATCACCACATGACAAGAAAACTTAAAAACAAACCACAGACTATGGGTGTGTAGTGGGGATGGTAGTGGCTGTTTGTCTTTTTTATTTCTTTTTCAGATATTTTAATATATATACTAGAGGCCCACTGCATGAAATTCGTGCACTGTGTGTGTGTGTGTGTGTGTGTGTGTGTGTGTGTGTGTGTGTTGGGTGGGGGGGTGGGGGAGGAGAGCGAGGGTATTGTCCCTCAGCTTGGCAGAATAAATTGGAAATCTTGCAGTCTGAGAGCCCCGTGATCAATTTCCCCAAAGAGGGAGGCCCTGTGGATCACCCTCACAAAGGGAGCCTCACCACCTGATACAGCCTGCAGGTCAGTGACCTGGGCCTCCTTCTTTGGGGTGATCGTGAAGACCCCTGATTGATTCTCCTCCTGGTCGGTGGCCTGGGCCCCCCTCTGCAGGCAGCCAATCACATCACACCTGCCTTGGCTGACCTGGTGCCAGTGGGTGTCATAGCATGGCCGTCCGGACAGTCGTTCAGCTGTTTGAACATTTGGTCGATTTGGATATTACACTTTTATTATTACAGATATTATTGATTTCAGAGAGGAAGGGAGAGAGAGAGATAGAAACATCAAGGCTGGGATGCCACCTCCATAACCCGGGCATGTACCCTAACTGGGAATTGAACCAGTGACCTGGTTAATAAATTGACACTCAACCACTGAGCCACACCAACCAGGCTCTTTTTAGATATTTTAAAGTATGTTGTAGGTATTTGAGGGAGTTCCAAGAGAAAGCAGGCAGGCATCTTTTAATCAAGCTTGTTTGAAGTTCTCAATTTGATAAATGAGATTGAAAAATAAATTTAGATTAAGCCTGCATGTTATTAGCCTAAAAATACTCTGGTAGAGTTGTAGCTATGCTTCATTGCAATGTTTTTGTTCTTTTCTTCTTCTTCTTTTACAGATTCTGAAAGATGGCTGATAATTTGGATAAATTTATTGAAGAGCGCAAAGCCAAATTGGCTCAAGAAAAAGCAGAATTGGAAAGTGATCCACCTTACTTGGAAATGAAGGTAAAGTTAATCATCATTTCCTTCAAATATGTTTTATTAAAATTGTTTCTGAAGATCAGTCCTGTGTAAGTGCAAACATCCTCTTCTCTGAGTCAGAATCTCAGTTCTGTACTGTAGTTTAGCTGTGCTGTGAGAGCTTGGCTCAACAAGATTTCAAATGCAGTTTTTTATTTGTGATATTTTATATCTCACAGTTTCTCCTTTGAAGAGTTTTAATTAATACTTTATGTGCTTCATAAAATGATTAGGCAGCTAGCTCTAGTATAAGGAACTTTCAGAATAGAAACATAATAGATATGAAAGCAAGTTCTCGTCCTCTGTGGGAAAAGTTAATATTTTATTATTTTTTTAAATGTATTTTATTGATATTTTACAGAGAGGAAGGGAGAGAGATACAGAGTTAGAAACAACGATGAGAGAGAGACATCAATCAGCTGCCTCCTGCACGTCCCCCACTGGGGATGTGTCCAAAACCAAGGTACATGCCCTTGACCGGAATCGAACCTGGGACCTTTCAGTCTGCAGGCCGACGCTCTATCCACTGAGCCAAACGGGTTTTGGCAAAAGTTAATATTTTAATGAATCATTATCCTAACAATTTTTTGAAGCCTACAAAAGTGAATTTATTAGAATAGTTTGTTATATTGTATACTTTATTTTCAGAATGTAAATTTATTAAAATGTTTCTGAAAGCAATGTCTGCAAAAGCATTCTTAAACTTTCCTAATTTTTGTTGAAAGTGATTCATCCATTTTAGCAATACTTAGTGAGATTGTGCTAGGATACTGTGCTAGGCTCTGCCAATACAGCACTAAGCTAGATGTGGCACCTCCTCTCATTATATGTAATAAGATACAGGGTGTGGATTAATCTGTGCCATATGGTCTATCATAATGAGGGTAACCACAAACTGTATGTTGGTTTGCCCAAGATAGTCCTGGTTTACCTGTGGTCCCAGTGTCTCATCTGGGTTAGCATTCATCTTGGACAGACGTATCCTGGTTGAAATGAAAATATGGACATCCTGATTATAACAGAATGTACATAGCTAACATTGTGTATAAAATATGAATGAGGTAAAGTCTTACGAGGTTATATTGATATTTCAAATGAGTCTATGAGATAAGTACTGTTGTTATCATTTTCCAAATGAGTAAGCTATGGCATTGAGAAATTAAGTACTGTAATGTGATTAAAGTGATAGCAGAACAAGGCTTTGATTCCTGGCAATGTGAATCCTGTGTTTGTTCTCTTAGCCACCACACTAGGTTGTCTTTCTGCCATAATACCTGCCTCTTACAAGGAATGATAGGAAGGACTTTAGATGTGTCTCATTTAATCGTAATATCTCTGAAGTAGATCGAATTTTTTGTATTTGTTTTACAGATCAAGAAAGTGAGGTTTAGCCAAAACCTGTTTGGCTCAGGGGATAGAGCGTCAGCCTGCGGACTGAAGGGTCCCGGGTTTGATTCTGGTTAAGGGCACGTACGTTGGTTGTGGGCACATCTCCAATGGGGGGCATGCAGGAGGCGGCTGATCGATGTCTCTCTCTCATCGATGTTTCTAACTTTCTATCCCTCTCCCTTCCTCTCTGTGAAAAATCAATAAAATATATTAAAAAAAAAAAAGTGAGGTTTAAAGGGGTTAAGTAATTTGTACATAAGAGATAGATTATGGATCTGAACCTTCATGTGTCCAGCTCCAAAGTCATTGCTCTTAACCATTCTCTAGTACTTAGGACTAGTTTATAGTGTTTGGAAAGAGTTACTACATAGCTTTAAATACAGCTTTATTATAATTTTTGATATTAAATAGTACATAAATAACAATGCTTAAGTCTTAGTTCAAGTATCACCTGTTTAGTGAGGCCTTGTGGTCTGGCCCCCATCATTTTTGGGCCTCCATACCCTGCTGTCTTGTTTCCCATAGTTCCTCCATACCACTCTCTACATATTACATAGCTTAATTATGTTTTATGTTTATTGTTTGTCTCCACAATAGTTTATAAGCTCCAGGGAGGCACAGATTTTTTTTTTTTAAATATATATTTTATTGATTTTTTAGAGAGAGGAAGGGAGAGGGATAGAGAGCTAGAAACATCGATGAGAGATAAACCTCAATCAGCTGCTTCCTGCACACCTCCCACTGGGGATGTGACCAAAACCAAGGTATATGCCCTTGATTGGAATCGAACCCGGGACCCTTGAGTCCACAGGCTGACACTATCCACTGAGCCAAACCAGTTAGGGCGGAGGCACAGATTCTTTCTTGTTTTTTTCCACTCATGTATTTCCAATACCTGGGACAGTGTCTGGCAGGAACTCAGTGACTGTGGATAAGTGAATGAGCTAAATATTAGAACATTTATTATAGTATTAACTGCTTTTGTTTAATTCTCTAAACTTGACACTTTTATTTCTTCTATAATGTACCATGTAATTTTGTGAAGTTGTTAAATAAAAGTACTGAGATTAATTGTATATTTTGTAGGTTCCCCTTCCCCTCCTCTGCTTTTGTAAATATTATATCTCTTTCAGGAAAAAGCATCAGAGAAGCTTTCTGAAAACAGTAAAATATTAATCTCCATGGCTAAGGAAAACATACCACCAAACAGTCAACAGACCAGGGGTTCCTTAGGTATGTCATTAGGTGTGTTAAATTGATTTTAAGATATTTTAAGCAGGCTGTTGTGAAAGAGCTTTGTCTTATAAGAAATCAAAGATATTTTTAGAATTCTGGTAACTCTTTCCTTTCTGAAATCTTACATGTGACAGACCAACTACATGTGAAATATATATACTAAGAACCTTGTACTTTTTAAAAAATGCTATTGCCTTGATTATGATTTATGGAATTATAGCAGTAAGTACAACTAATAAAAAATTAATTAAAAATTTTGAGTGTGTGTGTGTGTATGAGAGAGAACTTTAGAGAGAGAGAGAGAGAGAGAGAATTGAACAAAAATGGACTTGCCTTTATTTAAAAATAAAAAAAATATGCTTAATGCATACAAAATGCTCTTTAGTGAAAGACCATTTCATTATTTTTTAAATTTTTTTTATTTTTTGAAAGACCATTTTAATTGTTAAGGACAATATATTAGAATTGTAAAGAAGTTAATATTGCAGCTATACTAATTCTTTGATTATGGTTTGGTATGACAATATTTGGAAACTTTTTACCAAAAAAATTGTTGATTATAAGGGGATGTTGGCTAAGAGATTGAATACTTAGTGGGCTCTTTGTCTCTACTAGAAAACCAGCTCTAAGTGAATGCCACGCTTTTAGTGTTCAATACATAGATAATGCTTTCAATTCTGATTTTCTTAAAAATTATTGACTAGTTTATAGCTTTAGTGAACTTAAATATTATACATATATTGGTTTAAGTTCCTTAATCTCTTAAGACCCTCAGTTTTTTTAATCTGTAATATAAAGAAGTTGGATGATCTTTTAGTCATAAATTTTTCTGAATCAAAAGTTAATTATTCCAAGTATATTTTAAAAGTGTAATGGCAGGTTTTCTCAAGCATTAAAGTCAGATAGGATTACTTTGAAATTCTAGGTTTGCATGTTGCTTTGAGCTGTGGATGTCATGGCTTTGTGACTTAGCATAAGTTATTTAAGCTGTTTGTTTCCTTCTCTTAAGAATTAGCATCTATCTTAAAAGGCTTTTGTGGTAGCAATCTTCCATATACGTAAAAGCCTAATACAGCGGTTCTCAACCTGTGGGTCGTGACCCCTTTGGGGGTCGAACAACCCTTTCACAGGGGTCGCCTAAGACTATTGGAAAACACCTATTTCCCATGGTCTTAGGAA
>PVJN01004209.1:0-92473 GCA_004026805.1 Lasiurus borealis | reverse complement strand
ATAATGTAAGGAGCCTCTGGGACAGCTTCAAGTGTACCAACATCAGAATTGTGGGGGTGCCAGAAGAAGAGAGAGAGCAAGATACTGAAAACCTATTTAAAGAAATAATGACTGAAAACTTCCCACATCTGGTAAAAGAAATAGACTTACAAGTCCAGGAAGCACACAGAACCCCATATAAAAGGAATCCAAAGAGGACTACACCAAGACACATTATAATTAAAATACCAAGAGCAAAAGACAAAGAGAGAATATTAAAAGCAGCAAGAGAAAAACAGTTCATTACCTACAAGGGAACACCCATACGACTGTCAGCTGATTTCTCAACAGAAATGATGCAGGTCAGACAGAAGTGGCGAAAATATTCAACATGATGAATAGCAAGAACTTACAACCAAGAATAATCTATCCAGCAAAGCTATCATTCAGAATTGAAGGGCAGATGAAGAGCTTCACAAATAAGAAAAAGCTAAAGGAGTTCATCAACTCCAAACCAGTTTTATATGAAATGCTGAAAGGCACTCTTTTAGAAGAGAAAGAAGGAAAAGGTAAAAGACAAAACATTGTGAACAACAAATACATATCTATCAACAAGTGAATCTAAAAATTAAGGGAATTAAAAATGTGATCAACAGAATAAACTGGTGAATATAATAGAATCAGGAGCACAGAAAGGGAGTGGACTGATAATTCTCAGGGGGAAAGGGGTGAGGGGTATACAGGGAGAGACTGGACAAAAATCATACACCTATGGATGAGGTCAATGGGAGGGAGGTAAGGGCAGAGGGAAGGGTGGGAGCTGGGTGGAGGGGTGCTATGTAGGGGAAAATAGAGAAACAAATGTAATAATCTGAATAATATAGATTTTAAAAAAAGAAAGAAAAAAAAACATATATACCTCTGAAATTTCCTTTTTTTTTATTCAGACCTTTCAGTGCACCATAGCAGAGACCATAAAACATGTAATTCATAATTATTATAATTATCGTGTTAATTGTTAATTCCTAGCTTCCCTATACCCAGAAATGTAAAATGTCTGTTTATCAGTCCCAGAGATTTGTCTACTTTGCCTTCTCCCACCTCCATAATTGGTCAGTGAATTTAATATAACCCTTTAAGCCTTCTCCTTTGATTGTAATGTACAAAATAAAGTGCAAATTTGTCATGTTCAGGAGCATTTTCTCCATTCATTGAGATTTTGCTTTCTGGCAATTGTTATCAGTTTGGCTCAAATAGACTCACAAAAATTCTCTGCAGGTTTAAATGTTTCTTACATTGACAAACCTGTGTATCTGAACCTTTAAGGGACAAAGTAAAATGTTGAGTTAGAAAAGGAGTCAGAGTTGAATTGATGTGTAGGCAGGTTTGTAATAGAGTGGTCACAAGGCTGAGTAGTTTCTGCCTGAAGATTGCTAGTGTCTCAAGAATAGACATCCAGAGTCATATGCTGAGAAGGAGAGGGATCAAAGATGTTGAGCCATGTGGTAAGTACTGAAAATCATCATTATCAAAAACTCAAGTACACTCTCTTTGATTTTTAGAATTTTCAGCAACCCAACATGTAGAGGCTTTAATCTATATGTCTTATTATTTTTATAACCACATAGGGAATCTTAGGTTTAAAGGCAAGTAACAATCAGGGATGGGTTTTAAAAGCCAGAAGTAATAAAAGGAATAGAAATCTGGAGACCCTAGTAAGAGAGCACAAAGTCATGAAGATAAGAGAATACATGGACAGAACAATCAAAATATACAGATAAGAAATGAACAGAGTTAGAAAAAAAGGGAAGGATTGAGTGTCTATGATAAAGGGAGAAATCAAAGATATCTCTCACTTTTCCCACATTAGTTGACGAGAACAGCCTGGTTTTGGGAAATTGTCTCTGCTTGGCTTAAGTTCTCTAGATCCCTGAGATTACTCAAAAGCAGATGCTGACTGGCTTGATAGGCCTCTCTGACCTTGGGTAAGTCCCCTCTCCTCTCTGGGCCTCCTGTTTTGCTATCTGTAAAGGGCCAGGAGCTCACACTTCATTTAAAGCTCAAACAGCTAGCCTTGACTTCTCATTCATCCTCACTCTTCATGCCCTGCCATCAGAATGCAATTGTTTTCAATTAGCACTGATCACTATTTCTCCTGCACCATCATCTAATTGACTGGACACTCAGTTACAAGAAACCTGTGAGTTTCTGAAGGGCACTATACATATCGACATGTCTAGCATGGTACAGGTGATCACTCAGCTGAAATATATTTCTGGTCAAAAATTAAAAAAAAAAGAAAAAAAGAAATGCTGCTTATGACATCTTTATGACATCTTAAAGGCAAGGAACATGGAAGAGGAGCAGATTTGATATGGATATAATTTTTAGAAGAATATTTTGATAACTTGTCAAAAAATTCCTTCTAAAAGTTAGCATGGACATGAGTTATTAAACAAATGCTGACTTGAAAACCATAAGCATATATTACATATGAAATAAATTAGAATAGTGAAAATCTCCAAGAAAATGTGGAGTAAAAGAAAACACTTTCAAGAAAAGTGTTATAGGGCCGAACCGGTTTGGCTCAGTGGATAGAGCTTCGGCCTCTGGACTGAAAGATCCTGGGTTCGATTCCGGTCAAGGGCATGTATCCCGGTTGCGGGCACATCCCCCATAGGGAGCGTGCAGGAGGCAGCTGATCTATGTCTCTCATCATCGATGTTTCTAGCTCTTTATCCCTCTCCCTTCCTCCCTGTAAAAAAAAATCAATAAAATATATATTAAAAAAAAAAAAGAAAGAAAGAAAAGTATTATAGGGAAGCATTCATTGAAGATGGGCAAAGCAGAAAGTGACCAAGAAGACTGACAAGAAGTAGGAAAGATAGAAGAATACACAGGATAAACAGCACAGAGAAAAAGAACATAGGGCAAAACTGAATCTGAGGATAATATCTGTACTTTAGAAAGTTTAAATGGATGGCAACCAATAAAAGAAAATATTTGATTTCTTTCAAGTCCCAGGTTTTAAGAACCTACTAAAATCTTTCACAAAACCCAACCCAATGGTACCAAATGAGAATAAAAACAAAAGTCTTTTTAAAAATGTTTGGAGTCTACATTTGAAAACAGTCAAAAGAAAAAAAGAGGTAGTTATATATAGTTATTAACCAGTCTATGTTTAAAAATACACACTATATTTTATTAACATTAATTTTAATTACATGAACTCATAGTCAGTAAAAACTTGGAGCTTGAGTTGCTCACAATAAAAAGTTATATGACCTTGGATATAAAACACAATTTTCTTGATTGATACTTCATTGTGAAATACAATCACCTGATTATTGAATGAACTAAAATTCTGCCATCCTGAAGCTGCTTTTTGGAATATTATTTTTAAGTTGCTTATTAAGAAACAAAAGACTCAGGAAGAAACTTTGACCCTCTCCTTTTTCTGCCCAAGAAATTCAGACAAAGAAACCTACTTCAGGATAGAGATCTTAGGATGATGCCTCAGTTTCCCTTAAATTAAGTATGGTAAAACAAGAGGGCTTCAGGCAGGTGCCTGCCAGCTAGATACACCCTGTGTTGCATTGCTTATGTGTTGCAAGGATTTTTCCTGCCATGTGTCTTCCACTTTTCCTGGACGACCTGTAAATTGTCCATTCTCACTTCTGAAATCTAATATTGCATACTCCCTTTCTCCTTTGTCCAAAAAGGTCTTAGTTACCTGTAGAGAACTCACTTTAGACATAATATGGCCTCAACAGCAGAGGCTTCTGGGAGAGGTTGCACTTTCTGTGACTGCTGAACTCTTTGTGGCTTTTTAACTCTTTATGACCTCATACTTTGCTGACTACCTCAATAATCAAAATGCTGCCCAAAGACTAATGGCATGCCCCCAGGAAGGAGGTTAACAAATGTATAGAGTGTAGTAACTGACTGATGTTATCTTATAACTTTTCTTTTAACTGAGTAACCCATTGTTCTCTCAAGAGATCTACACAACTACCCATGATTTGGTTTTGCTATTAACTCCCACTATTCATCATCTTTACGAAGGGAGCTTTTTCCTGGATTCTTCATGGCCAGCCACCACTGGAAACAAGCAGCTGCTTTTCCCATGTATGTAAGTTTCCACTGTTACAGTTCTTATGAATTTGAATAAGGCTACTTGTCAGTTTTGCAGAAAAAATCCTGAAATAAGAGTTTGGGGGCTAACTCCCTGTAATACTCAATGTTGCCTTCCTGTCTTGGGAATTTTCATGAATTTAACAAGTGAATTCGCTATGTACATGTATTAAACTTTGCTTTTTCTACTGTCAGTCTGACTGTGTTAATTAGGTTATTTGCCTAGCCAAAAGAACTTAGAAAGTGGGAAGAAAAGTATTATTTTTTTCAGTTCTTATATAATGAAGTTATATTACAAATATTGTTAGGATAAGTAGCTAGATATTAATAAAGGATGGGGGCAAAGGGAATCAGACATTATTAAGCTTAATAAACCAGGGAGATGATAGGACAATAAGCTTGCTTGCTTCAGTAGGAAGCTACAGCTTCACACACTCCTTAGGGAACCACCATTTTGGTCCCCACAGATTACTTAGGGGAAGGCTAGAAAAATAAGAAAATGTATTTTTTTTTCTGCTGGGCATAGGGGCCTGTCTGCCTAGCCTAGAAAAATGATCAGATAGGATAGAAACACAGAACCCAATAAGGTAATAATGTGTAGGAAATGGGTTGTTTAGAAAGAGGATCCAACATCATCCATGAAACATTGGGAAGTCAATTCGTTAATTGAAAGGTTCTTCCCAAACTTAAGATAATATAGTCCCAGCTTAACAAAGAGCCCTTTCTCTCTCTCTCTCTCTCTCTCTCTCTCTCTCTCTCTCTCTCTCTCTCTCTCTCATCTCTCTCTCTCTCTCTCTAAAACTCATCTTGGTTCCCTCACGCATTTTCTCTCCACAGCAGCCATGTGTCCCTAGGATAAGGCCTGGCCAAATAAGTGAGGGATGACCCTGAAATCCTTGTGGCAGGACAATCCAGGTTAGTTGCTGTGATGAATTGATGTTGGGGGTCTGTTCATGTGAAATCAAATAGTTGTTGTGAGTCTTCAGGAAGGGGAAAAGAGAAAAAGTCCATCAGCTGCCATAAGAGAGACTGAGGAAGGGACAAGGGTTCCAAGCAAATTTGAAGAGGGCAATGGCCCCAGTATCAATTATAAAGGAGGTCAGCTTACCTGCCACCACAATTGTTACCTGAGGCTCTGTCCTGGTGATGTAAATCTGTGGTGCTTGTCAGCTTCAGTCTTTAGTGGTCAGTACCAGGTGGTCTGAGAGCTCCAAACCAGATCCAGAGGAAGAACTTGCTGGAATGGCTGAGGTCTGACCTGGAGGGGCTACATTATAGTCCAATTTCCAGTGGCCTTCCCTTCTGCACCTTGAGCAGTCCCCAGGTGGGAGTCTCAGATTTGGGCAGGTCTTGGCCCAGTGTCCTTCCTTCTTGCATTTAAAGCAAGGGCTTGAAGGAGGCTTAGCCCCTGATTTACCCTAGGTTGGAGGACCAGTACTTCATTAGGGATTCATTGAAAGGCCTAGGAGTTGAAAGGCTTCCTTCTGGGACATAGCTTTGGCCTGGTCTCACCTGTATTTTTGGATTTTTGTCTCTACAACTGTATTATTAAAGACATTAAAGGCCAGGTTTATGAAGGTTTATTGAGGGGTTTGTGAACCTATGTCTATTTTTTGAAGTTTATGGCATATTTGGGGGGCTGGTTGGGATATAAAATGAGTAAAGAAGAAGGGTACTCAATGGGGGTGTGGGGTCCCAGGTGGTAAATTTCTGTAAGGCCTCCATGAGGCAAGAAAGAAAAAGAACTAGATTTTTGTCAGGAACTTGAGTGATTTCATTAGTTTGTCATAGTTGACTGTCTTATGGAAAATCATTTTGAATTCAGCAACTAGACGGATAATCATGTGGCTACAGAGGCAGCACCCTGGAGAATTAACTGGATAGTCCCATCTTGGGTCAGTTCATGGGACTGCATCAGCACTAACCAGGTTGGCCATGGTACCCTGTCTATGAAGAGCATCAGCATGATGCTGAACTTCCAGCCGGACATGCTCCTTCTTCTCTGGGTTTAGAGAGAAGGACAGGATGGCATAGATGTTGTGCCACGTCAGATTATATAACTGGGTCAGGTACTCAAATTCCTTAGTAAAAATGAGTGGATCGGTGGAAAAAAAAAAAAAAACCATGACACCTCTCCATCTGTGGGAGTTTGGACATGAAAAATGGGATGTATACCTGGACAATACCCTTGGACCAGAGGGGAAGGACAAAGAATGGAGATGGGGCTTTCTTGGAACAAGTAAGACGGGGGCTTGGTAAGGAGGGTGAAGGGGTGGACAAAGAAGTTAAGTCCAAAGATGGGGGGCAAAGGAGGAACATATGGAGATGGGTTCTGGTGACCTGATGAGGAAAGGATAATTGAATATGAAGGGCTGAAGGGAGATTCTGAAGGACCTGATAGGTTGAGTAAGGATAGATCAGAAGCCTCAGGACATGAAGGTCCAGGGTTGGTGGAAGAGGCTTTTAAATGGAGAAGTAGGATTTGATAGGTAGAGCAGGTGTGCCATAGAAAAGGATGACAATTAGGGAGTATAAAGAAGGCCTGGACATAGGGTATCTCTGACCACTTCCAATTGTGGTGACAAAAATTGTCTAAATCATGGAGAATGTTAAAATCAAAAGTTCCATTCTTGGGACAATGTGAATCATTGTCTAATTTTTCCCATATTTTTTATTAATGTATTACATGTGTGCATATATTCCCATTGCCACCCCCCCCCCATTCCCGTGCATGCCTTAACCCCCGGTTTCTTGTGTCCATTGATTATGCTTATATGCATGCATACAAGACCTTTGGTTTATCTCTTATCTACTCCACCTATCCCTAAACTTAACATTGTAATTTAACAGTCTGTTTGATACTTTATTGCCTCTGTATCTATATTTTTGTTCATCAGTTTATAATGTTCTTTATTATCCATAAATGAGTGAGGTCATATGGTATTTTTCTTTCATTGACTGGCTTATTTCACTTAGCATAATGTTTTCCAGTTCCATCCAGGTTGCTGCAAATAGTAAGAATTCCTTCTTTTTATAGCAGCATAGTATTCCATTGTGTAGATGTACCCTTGTTTTCTGATCTAGTCATCTGCTGATGGGCACCTAGGCTGCTTCCAAATCTTAGCTATTGTAAATTGTGTTGCTATGAACATAGGGGTGCACATATTCTTTCTGATTGGTGTTACTAGTTTCTTAGGATATATTTTAGGACTGGAATTACTGGGCCAAATGGAAGTTCCATTTTTAGTTTTTTGAGGAAACTCCATACTGTTCTCCACAGTGACTGCACCAGTCTGCATTCCCACCAGCAGTGCATTAAGGTTCCCTTTTTCACAGAATCCTCATCAACACTTGTCGTTTGTTGATTTTTGATGATTGCCATTCTGACAGGTGTGAAATGGTATCACATTGTCATTTTGATTTGCATTTCTCAGATAATTAGTGTCTTTGAGCATGTGTTCATGTGTCTCTTGGCCTTCCATCTTTTTTCGAAAAGATTCTTTTTAGGTCCATTGCCCAGTTTTTTATTGGATCATTTAACTTTCTTTTATTAAGTTGTATAAGTTGCCTGTACATGTTGGAGATTAAACCTTCATCAATGATAACATTTCCAAATATGTTCTCCCATATAATAGGCTTTCTTGTTGTTTGTTGATGGTTTCTTTTGCTATGCAAAAGCTTTTTATTTTGATATAGTCCCATTTGTTTATTTTCTTTTTAGCTTCCTTTTCCCTAGGAGTAGTATCAGTGAAGAAGTTCCTTCAGCATATGTCTGAGATTTTGCTGCCTGTGGATTCCTCTAGTATTTTAATGGTTTCCTATCTTATGTTTAAACCCTGTATCCATTTGTAGTTTATTTTTGTGTATGGTGTAAGTTGGTGGTATAGTTTCATTTTTTTTTTTTGCATGTATCTGTCCAATTTTCCCAACACCATTTATTGAAGAGACTGTCTTGACTCCATTGTATGTATATGCTTCCTTTGGCAAATGTTCATTGAGCGTAGTGCTTTGGTCAATATCTGGATTCTCTGTTCTATTCCGTTGGTCTATATGCCTGTTCTTCTGCCATTACTAGGCTCTTTTGAGAACAGTTGCTTTGTAATACAGCTTGAAATCTGGTATTGAGATCCCACCTACTTTATTCTTCTTTCTCAGGATTGCTCTGGCTATTATCGGTCTTATTTTGTTACAGATGAATCTTTGGATAGTTCTTTCTAGGTCTATTAAATATGCTGTTGGTATTTTAATGGGTAGTGCATTGAATCTATAGATTGCTTTGGGTAGTATGGACATTTTAATGATGTTGATTCTCCCAATTCATGAGCATGGTATGCTGTTCCATCTGTTTATGTCTTCCTCTATCTCCTTTTTCAGTGTCCTGCAGTTTTCTGCATATATGTCTTTTACCTTCTTAGTTAAGTTTATTCCTAAGTATCTTAATATTTTTGGTGCAATGGTAAATGAGATTGGTCTTTTAATCTCTCGTTCTGTAAGTTCATTATTAGTGTATAGAAATGCCATAGATTTCTTGGCACTAATTTTATATCCTGCTACATTGCCAAATTCATTTGTCTAATTTAAATTGTGGTGAGGCAGTATTACTATAGAAGCTAAGGCCTTTAGCCAGAACACTGTTGAAAGGCTGAGTATAGTAAGATTATTGAGGAAACATCCCAGAGGAGTGTTTTTTAGGGGAATGGGAAAAGAATTGCCCATAGTGCAAATTAGGAAGAAGGTGTAAGCAACAAAGGGATACCTGGGAAGCTAGACTAGAGGAAAGGCATCCTCACATTCTAGTCAGACTCTGGAGGGAGGAAGAGAGTCTGATGCACATGGGCAGGCCCATCTCCTTTAATGAGGAAGACTGTAGGGCTTGGTCCAGGGGAATGGCTGAACTGGAGAAGATTTCTGGCCTAACTCTTAAGTCTTTTGTCTGAGACAGCAAAACAGAAATCCAAAAGGGTGATCCAGTTGTTACTTACCAGAGATGAAATGAAGAAATGTTGAGTGTGGGGTCAGCCATGGGAAGGACAGGTTCCTGATCCACATCCTACTTGGCTGGTTGAGAAGGGAGCATAATGGAAGGAGGCCTAATCAAGGCCACCAGAGTAGGTTTCGGAGGTAAGCTGAGGTTGAACTGCTGCTGCCTCCTCCTCTCTAAGTAGTAAACTTGGGGTGACGGGAGCCCAGGGGATGGCTCCCCTTTCCTGTGAAACCTTCCCATAGCACCAAATTTTAGGGTCTCCAAAGGAAGCATGCATGAGGCCAAAAGGTGTAAAGAATTATAAATGTATTGTTACATCTGCTAACAAAAGGAATGAGACCAAAATGGTATCAGTGGGACAGAGTAGAGGGAGCAGGATATTTATGTGTCTTATAAAGGTCAATCTGAGTAACCAGTTTCAGACAAAGTGCAGGTGGGGGCCAGGTATACAGGCCACTGGAAACTGGGTGAGGTGATTTACTGGAAACTGAAGGATGTTAATCATGAAACCAATAATAAGAATAACAGGGAAATCACCAAGAGTGGTGAGAGCCCCAATCAGAGCACAATGGAGCACAATAATATGCCTAACGGTGGGCAGAAAATTATTACTATTGTTTTTTAGCTCTCTTTCTCTCCACCATATGCCATAAGAAATAAAAAGTGTGTCACAGTATTGAAATGGATTAAGACAGGCAAGCATATTAATGTAGCTAAACATCTGGATATGTTTAACTCTACCATACTGACCATTTCTAGCATTGATTATGCTTATTATGAACATGATCCAATGACAAAGATAGGGAATATTAGCAAACAAATTGGCAAAAGAACACTAAAGATAAAAATCTTCACAAATTGTGTTCTGTGTGTATTACATTTTTACTAAGAGTGCTAACTTCTCTTTGGATTATATATGGACTAAATGTTATATCACTAATAATAGACATTCTTATCTAATATTAAAAGGCAACAAAACATGAAGTCTAAATATTTTGCATCAGCTCTATAATGTGTCATATATTTCATTTAAGGCAATGTTTTAAACATGTTTTGGATGAGTTTTCTGCTTTGCATAATGGGAGGTTTATAAAATATGTATGAGAAATCACCTTACAGATAAATGTTTTCTTGGTTGAGGCAACTTTTTCTAGAAAAGGATAATTATTTGAGTTGTATGACACAATTCATAGAAAAATCACTGATCTAGAATCAAGAATCCAGGGTCCATATTGGTCATGCTGACAGGAATGTACCTGGGATAAATCATTAATACTGCTGATGAGCTCAGAGCACTTCTAGTGTTCCTTCTTTCTCCGTCCACAGACAGTGAAAGTAAAAACTCCCTCTCACTTTGGCATACAAAAAGGCCTATGTAAAGAGGAATTTTTATTTTCCTAAAAGAGAATTCATTGTGAAGTTTTATGATTTTGTGGTGGAGACATTTGTCACGAAGAATTAACAAAGCAACTGGTTGCCATGATCACTCACTCCATAGTTTTGATGTTTGTGGTGTACCTCCAATTAGGTATTACTGACAATTTTGACCTTAGAGGCAAGATATATCCATGTTCTCCCTTTTTAATGTCCTCACCAATCAAAGGCAATGCAATCATATGCCATGGTCAAGATGTGATAAAAGCACATATTTAGTACATCCCCTTTATCCAGGACCCAAAGAATATAATATGTAATTTTTTTTTCATTGTCATATTCACAATAAAACGCTACAGTAGTTTTTCTTTACTCTTCTTATGCTGTGTAGTATATTGGTGACCAAATAGCTTCCCAAATAAATAAGATATAGTTCTATGAATTGATCCAATTATGTTTAGCTTATTAGATATTTCTTTTTTTATTTATTTTATTTATTTTTTATTAATTTTTATACATATCTTCCCATTGCCCCCCCATCCCTCCCAGGCATACCCCAACCCCCCAGTGTCTATGTTCATTGGTTATGCTTATATGCATGCATACAAGTCCTTTGATTGATCTCTTATCTACCTCACCTAACTTTAATCTTCCTGCTGTAATTTCACAGTCTGTTTGAAGCTTTACTGCCTCTGTATCTATCCTTTTGTTCATCAGTTTATAATGCTTGTTATTATCCATGAATGAGTGAGATCATGTGATGCTTCTCCCTCATTGACTGGCTTATTTCACTAAGCATAAGGCTCTCCAGTTCCATCCAGGTTGCTGCAAATGGTGAGAATTCCTTCTTTTTAATGGCAGCATAGAATTCCATTGTGTAGATGTACCACATTTTTCTGATCCACTCATCTGCTGACGGGCACCTAGGCTGTTTCCAAATTGTAGCTATTGTAAATTGTGCTGCTATGAACATAGGGGTGCATAAATCCTTTCTGATTGGTGTTTGTGAATTTTTAGGATAAATTCCTAAGAGTGGGATTACAGGGTCAAATGGGAGATCCATTTTTAGTTTTTGAGGAAACTCCATACTGTTCTCCACAGTGGCTGCACCAGTCTGCATTCCCACCAACAGTGCACAAGGGTTCCTTTTTCTCCGCATCCTCGCCAACACTTGTCTTTTGTTGATTTGTTGATGATTGCCATTCTGACCTGTGTAAGAGGGTATCGCATTGTCATTTTGATTTGCATCTCTCAGATGATTAATGACTTTGAACATGTTTTCATGAGTCTCTTGGCCTTCCTTCTGTCATCTTTCGAAAAGGTTCTCTTTAAGTCCCTTGCCCATTTTTTTTATTGGATCGTTCATCTTCCTTTTATTAAATTGTATAAGTTGGCTGTAGATTTTGGAGATTAAACCTTTATCAGTGATAACATTTGCAAATATGTTCTCCCATACAGTGATCTTTCTTGTTGCTTTGTTGATGGTTTCTTTTGCTGTGCAAAAGCTTTTTATTTTGAAGTAATCCCATTTGTTCATTTTTTCTTTAGCTTCCATTGCCTTTGGAGCAGTATCAGTGAAGAAGTTCTTTCAGCATATATCTGAGATTGTGTTGCCTGTGGATTCCTCTAGTATTTTTATGGTTTCCCTTCTAATGTTTAAGTCCTGTATCCATTTGGAGTTTATTTTTGTATTTGGTGTAAGTTGGTGCTCCAGTTTCATTTTTTTTGCATGTATCTGTCCAATTTTCCCAACACCATTTATTGAAGAGGCTGTCTTCACTCCATGGTGTGTGTTCATGCCTCCTTTGTCAAATATTAGTTGAGCACAGTGGTTTGGGTGGATATCTGGGTTCTCTATTCTATTCCATTGGTCTATATGTCTGTTCTTGTGCCAGTACCAGGCTGTTTGAGAACAGTTGCTTTGTAGTATAGCTTAAAATCTGGTATTGAGATCCCAAGTACTTTATTCCTCTTTCTCAGAATTGCTGTAGCTATTCGTGGTCTTCTTTTGTTCCAGATGAATCTATGAAGAGTTCTTTCTAGGTCTGTGAAATATGTCGTTGGTATTTTAATGGGTAGTGCGTTGAATCTGTAGATTGCTTTGGGTAGTATGGACATTTTAATGATGTTGACTCTCCCAATCCATGAGCATGGTATGCTCTTCCATCTGTTAACATCTTCCTCTATGTCTTTTTTCATTGTCCTGTAGTTTTCTGCATATAGGTCTTTTACCTCTTTAGTTAGGTTTATTACTAAGTATCTTAATTTTTTTTGGTGCGATGGTAAATGGGATTGCTTTTTTAGTTCCTCTTTCTGTCATTTCACTATTAGTGTATGGAAATGCCACAGAATTCTTAGCATTAATTTTGTATCCTGCTACATTGCCGAATTCATTAATTAAGTCAATTAGTTTTGGAATGGAGTCCTTTGGGTTTTTTACGTACAATATCATGTCATCTGCAAATAAGGACAGCTTTACTTCTTCTTTTCCAATTTGGATGTCTTTTATTTCTTCTTCTTGTCTAATTGCAATAGCAAATACTTCCAGTACTATGTTGAACAGGAGAGGTGAGAGTGCGTATCCCTGTCTTGGTCCTGTTCTTAGGGGAAATGGTTTTAGTTTTTCCCATTGAGTATGATGTTAGCTGTGGGTTTGTTGTATATGGCTTTTATGATGTTGAGGTATGATCCTTCTATTCCCACTTTGCTGAGAGTTTTTATCAAGAAAGGTTGTTGTATTTTGTCAATGCTTTTTCTGCATCAATTGATATGAGTATGTGATTTTTATCTTTCAATTTGTTTATGTGATGTATCACGTTTATTGATTTGCAGATATTGTACCATCCCTGCATTCCTGGGATGAATCCTGCTTGGTCATGGTGTATGATCTTTCTGATGGACTTCTGGATCCGATTTGCTAGAATTTTGTTGAGGATTTTGGCATCTATGTTCATGAGAGATATTGGCGTATAATTCTCTTTCATTGTGTTGTTTTTATCTGGTTTTGGTATTAGGGTGATGCTGGTTTCATAGAAGGTGTTTGCAAGGGTTCCTTCTTCTTGAATGTTTTTGAATAGTCTGAGGAGGACAGGTTTTAATTCTTCCTTGAATGTTTGGTAAACCTCTCCTGTGTAGCCATCTGGTGCCGGGCTTTTATTTGCTGGAAACTGTTTGGTTACTGCTTCCATTTCTTCCATAGTTATTGGACTATTGAGATTTTGGCTTCCTCCTCATTGCGTTTTGGGAAGTTATATTTTTCTAGGAAAATGTCCATTTCTTGCAGGTTGTCCAGTTTTTGGAATAAAATTGTTCATAGTATTTTTTAGCAATCATTTGTATTTCCACAGGGTCTGTTGTTATTTCTCCTCTTTCATTTCTGATTTTGTTTATTTGGGTCTTCTCTCTTTGCTTCTTGTTGAGCCTGGCTAGAGGTCCATCAATCTTGTTTATACTTTCAAAGAACCAGCTCTTTGTTTTGTTGATCTTTTGAATTGTTTCTCTGATCTCCAAGTTGTTTATCTCCGCTCTGATCTTCACTATTTCCTTCCTTCTGAGTACACTGGGCTTTTCTTGTAGCTCTTGTTCTAACTCTTTTAGTTGTAGGTTTAGGTGGTTTATTACTATTGTTTCCTGTTTTGTTTTGTTTTTTGCAGTAGGCTTGTAGGGCTATGAACTTCCCTCTCAAGAGTGCTTTCACTGTGTCCCATAAATTTTGTATTGTTGTGTTGTCATTGTCATTTGTTGCCATGATGTCTTTTATTTCTTCCTTGATCTCTCTGGTTACCCAGTCGTTGCTTAATAGCATGCTGTTTAGTCTCCATGTGTTTGATTTCTTTCTATTGTTTTTATTATAGTTGATTTCCAGTTTTATGCCAATGTGGTCTGAGAAAATGCTTGATATGATTTCTATCTTCTTGAATTTGAAGAGACTTTTCTTATGACCAAATATGGGATCTATCTTTGAAAATGACCCATGTGCACTGGAGAAGAATGTATATTCTGTGGCTTTGGGGTGAAATGTTCTGAAGATGTCAGTTAATTCCATTTGGTCTAGTGAGTCATTTAGGCTTGATGTTTCTTTGCTGATTTTTTGTTTAGAGGATTTGTCCAATGGTGACAGTGGGATATTAATGTCTCCTATTATGATTGTATTGCTGTCAATCTCTCCCTTAATATCCCCCAAGAGTTTTTTTTATGTATTTAGGTGCTCCTATATTGGGTGCATATATGTTTAACAGAGTTATTTCTTCTTTTTGGATTGTTCCCTTTGGTATTATGAAGTGGCCTTCTTTATCTCTTGTTATGTCCTTCACTTTGACATCTAATTTGTCAGATATAAGTATTGCAACCCCAGATTTTTTTTCATTTCCTTTTGCCTGAAATACCATCTTCCATCCCTTCACCCTCAATCTGTGTGCATCTCTTTTCCTGAGGTGGATTTCTTGTACACAGCAGATATATGGATCAAGTTTTCTTATCCAATCAGTTACCCTATGTCTTTTGATTGGAGCATTTAATCCATTTACATTTAAAGTTATTATTGATAAGTACTTATTTGTTGCCATTTTTAGTCCTTACCCCTGAGCTCCTTCTTCGCTTCCTCTTTCTTTTTATTACAGCAGACCTTTTAACATTTCTTGCATTGCTGGTTTGGTGGTAATATATTCTCTTAGTCCATTTTTGTCTGCGAAGCCTTTGATTTCACCTTCAATTTTGATTGAGAGTCTTGCAGGTACAGTATTCTTGGATTCAGACCCTTCCTTTGCAGTACTTTGTATATTTCATTCCATTCCCTTCTAGCCTGACGAGTTTCTGTTGAGAAGTCAGTAGCTAGTCTTATGGGAGTTCCTTTGTAGGTAACTTTCTGTTTCTCTCTGGCTGCTTTTAAGATTCTTATTTTGTCGTCGGTGTTTGCCAATTTAATTATAATGTGCCTTGGTGTCGGTTTGTTGGGGTTCATTTTGCTTGGAACTCTGTGAGCTTCTTGGATTTGTGTGGGCTTTTTCTTTTCTATACTGGGGAAATTTTCTGTCATTATTTCTTCAAACACATTCTCTAATCCTTGTTCAGTTTCCACTCTTTCTGGAACCCAATTATGCCAATGTTTTTTTGTTTTTTTTTTTCATGTTATTCCAAAGTTCCCTTAGGCTCTCCTCTTGCTTTTTAACTTTTTTTTGTAGAAGCTGCTGTACTTGGGTATTTTTTCCTCCCGTGTCTTCTAGCTCACTGATGCGGTCCTCTGCTTCTTCTAGTCTACTTTTGATGCTTTCTATCGAGTTCTTTATAGCAGTGATGTCATTATTCATTTCTTCTTGTTCATTCTGCACCTCATCTAGTTTCTTCTGCATTTCTTCTTGCTGCTTCTTCCTCTCCTCTTGGCTCTTCTTCACTTCCTCTAGGCTCTTCTTCACTTCCTCTAGGCTCTTCTTCCCTTCCTCTATGCTCTTACCCATATTGTCGAATTTGTCTTCCAATCTTTTCAACCAGCTTATGATCGTTTCTCTGAACTCTTTCTCTGGCTGTCTTGTTTCTGCTTCTATTTCGTTTATTTCCTTTTCTGGTGAAACCTGCCTTTCTGTCTTATTTGGGCTGTTTCTTTTTCTGCCCATGGTCTTTCTTCTCCGAGTGTCTGGTTATGTAGTCCTTTCTCCTACGTTGATTGAGAAGCACAAACTACAACACAACCAGGTACAGCACGCAAGACGCTGAGTAGAAATGTATTTAGGATATTAATAATCACAAATAAGGTGACCACCAATGAAGGACAAATTAGGGGTAAATAGAGAAAGAAGAAGAGGAAAATGAGGAAAAAAGAAAAGAAAGAAATGCCAAATCAAATTGGGAGAGCGAGAGAAAAAAGAAAGAAAAGATAAATAAATGAACAAAAAAAATACAATAAAATAAGAAAATAAAAAGGAGAAGGAAAGAGGAAGAGAAAAAAGTCAGAGAGAAAAGAAAGCGTATAAGAGAGAAAGGGGGAACAAAATATAGATGTCAAGAGACAACCCCAATAGTACCTTCACTAATCTCAATAAAGGCCAGCAATCAGTACCTAGAGCTTAATGTAAACTGCAAATAGCAACTGGTATCGAGGGAGGTGAGGGAAAAGAGAGGTAGAAAACAAAGCAAGCAAAAAGCAAAATAAAACAAGTAGAATAAACTAAAAGAATAAAATCGATATAATCACTTTTTAGGCAAATAGCAACAAAAGGACTTAGAGAAAAAAACAACTTTTTGGCTAGTGAAAGCAAGAAGAGAGAGAGGTTTGTGTGGACTTGTAGTAGGGGATTTAAAATTAGATATATAAATGGGGTGAAATTTTAACTATGTAAAGAGAAAGAATAGGGAGAATGTAAAGTTGGAAAAGGGAAAGAGAACTAAGACAACAAAATGGGGAAAATTAGGAGGAAGGTGTTGGCATAAAGGTAGAGTTGAGTTGGAGTAATATTATGCTAAAGGAAAGATGAAAATAGAATGTAGAACTCTAATCCCAAAACAAAATAAATAGAAAACAAAATGACACTTGTTTTTTTTTCCAAAAAGGTAAAGTACTAATATTAAATAATAATACTAGTTTAAAACAAAAATGTAATAGTTAAAAAGGAAAAATCAATTGATGTGGAAAGAGAAAAAAATAGTCTTTTAATTAAAATATGTGAAAATGAAAAAGAAAAGAAAAAAAGAAAATTTAGGATGGTCCTTCACTTCCACTATTATTCTGTGTGTCATCTACTGGGTGGCAGTGTTTCAGAATTGATCTCTGAGACAAAGCAGGGTACCTCTCTAGGCTGTGCTCAGATCCTGCTACTCTGTGGTTCTCAAAGCCAGTTTGTGGGGGTTTTGCAGCCGGGACACTGTAATAACTCCCAGGCTGTCCTTCTGCCCCAGAAAAAAAAAAAAAAAAGGAGTCTTTTTCCAGAGCTCTCCTCCGTCAGCAGCTCAGAGGGTTTGCCTCCACACTTAGGGATCACGCCCTGATCACCTCTGGGGACCTCTCCAGAGGCAGCTTTCCTGCAGCCAGGCTCCCAAGGTGTAGGCATCTCTGTTGTGCGGGGTAGGAGACCTCACCCTGACCCGGGCAACATCTGACCCTTCCTCACCCTGCGTGGATCTCCGAATCCACCACCCGCGTGTCCACGCTGCCTGGAAAGCCGTGCTCTGGGTCCCCGGCTGTTCGGTGGGTGCCTCCGTCAGCCGCAGCTTCCAGACCTCCCTCTTATCCCAGGCGCAATCTGACCTCTCCGTGTGCTCCATGGATCTCTGAGTCTGCTGCGTGTCCGTGCTGATTGGAGAGCGGAGTTCTGGGTCCCTGGGTCCCCAGCTGCTTGATGTGTGCGCAGCTGCCGGCTTCAGATGGCTGCAGACATCGACCTCCCTCTGAAAGATGGCATGGTCTCCGTGTTCGTGCTGGTGGCTCAGGCAGACAAAAACCCCTTGGCAGTGGGGCTGCCCGGCTGGGAGAGCCCCGTCCAGCAGTTCCCTGCCTTCTCCTGGAGGATAACTGACTCTTAACTTGCCACCAAACACTCCCAGTGTGACTCTCAGCCGCTCTCTCTCCTTCTGCCCAGCGACAAAGCTCCAGACGCATCTGTTTACTCCGCCGCCATTTTCTCTCCTGCTTATTAGATATTTCCAAATATATTGACATATAGAATGACTTCCAAAATATAGTCCCCATATAAATGACCTGACCAAAAAAATTCTCTATATTTTAGTATATATTAATAAATCTATTTGGATTAATAAAATTCATCATTATATATTTAAAATTGTCCATAAAAGTCAAGTCAATTACTCAATTTTAAAGTAATATTTAAAATTAAAAGATCATTTAAATATTTTCCTTAAGTAAATTATTGGCCCAGCTTTTCATTATGGGTAATGAGATAGCCAAAAAGTCACTAGATTATAAACTAGAGACATCAGTACTAATATCAATTCTATCAGCAAGAGCTTTTTGTTTGGACTTTAGATAACACACACACACACACACACACACACACACACACACATACACATACATATTCTACATTATGAAGAGGTAACATGAAAATTAACCCTCACAATATGGCTGCCTATGACCATGCTGGCAGGGGTGTTAGTGAGGGACAACCAAATGAATGAACATGCAGGCTGTTTGGGGTAACCAAACTAGCAGGGGATTTAGTGAGGGATGACCAAACAACTGAACAGTAGACTACATGGAGCAACCAGGCTGGCATGAGGGGGCAGTAAGGGGTGACCAGTCTGGTGGGGGGGTGGGCTGTTAGAAATGACCAGGCTGGCAGTGAGGGGGCAGTTGAGGGTGACCTGGCTGGCAGCGGGGAGCAGTTAGGAGCAAGCAGGCAGGCAGTCAGGCAGTGAGTGATTAGGAGCCAGCAGTCCAGGATTGTGAGAAGGATGTCTGACTGCCATTTCAGGCTGATCCCTAAGATTGGACCTAAACTGGCAGCTGGACATCCCCTGAGGGATTCCGGATTGGAGAGGGTATGGGCTGAGTAGACCCCCACCCCTGCATGAATTTTGTGCACTGAGCCTCTAGTGTTTATTTATTTATTCATTTATGTATGTATGTATGTATGTATGCATTTATTTATTTATTATTTCAGAGAGGAAAGAAGAGGGATGGAGAGAGAGAGACATCAATGAGAGAGAATCATTGATCGGCTGCCTCCTGCAAACCCCATAACCTGGTCATGTGCCCTGACTGGGAATAGTGCCATGACATCCTGGTTCACAAATCAATGCTCAACCACTGAGCCACATTGGCCAGGCTGAACCTTATATTCTTCACTATAAAATGAGATGATTGATGATAATAGTGATGATGATGATGATGATGATGATATAATAATGATAGCTATGTTAATTTGCACATTATGTGTCAAATACCATTCCAAGTATTAGAAACCATCCTATTTGACTTTTGTGACATCTCTTTAAGCAATGTCTTATTAATACAAACGTTTAACAAGGAATTGAGGTATAAATAAATAAATAAATAAATATGTCCAAACCCCTCTACTCTAATAGCTGTCATTCTATTCTCTATGAAAAAGGTGAGGAAATGAAAACAAAACAAAACATCTCCTGGCCACAGATAATAACATGGTGATTCCAGAGGGAAGTAGATAGGAAGAGGTAGAAGAGGATAAAAGGTGGATTAATTATGATAGAAAGAGACCTAACTTAGAGTGTTGAATACAGATTACAATATACAGATGATGCATTATAGAATTTTACCCTAAAAATTATATAATTTTATTAACCAAGGTTATCAAAATAAACTCAATAAAAATAAAATAAAATTTCAAAATATGAAAAAAATTAATTTGTCCAATGTACTGTAGCAGAGAGGGGTCTCATCCCAAATTATTTTTTTCCATCTTTGGGGAGATTATTTTCTGTGACCAGATCCTACGCCCACACAGGCCAAATAGTGTTTTTTTATCCAATGTTTTATACAGAGAATGAAATACCATTCACACTCAGGATATTTAAGATTTATAAAAATATTATGTAATTTTGGCATGTTAGAGATATGATAAACTGTGCAAGAAGAAGTGACATATGAGTGAGGACCCCTAGTCATTCTGAATCAGTGATTACACACTATTTCTTCTGCTTAAACCAGTGTCCCTGTGGTGTCCTGAGACTTCCCTTCTACCTGTGAAGTCTGGGAGCTGGAAGGAAGTGAATGTGAGTAAGGAGGCAGAAATAAAGGACACCTGTCAGCCATCCCACTATTCCCACCCATTCATATCAAGAAGCTGCTGAAAATTCTTTATTCTTATTTAATGTGGAGGGTTTTTGTTATATATACTGAAACTTTTAATTTAACTTTTATTTATATTGAATTTATTGAAGTGACACTGGAGAGTATTTGATAAGTAAAATAAGCCAATCAGAAAGAGATAAATACCATATGATTTCACCTACATTTGGAATCTAACAAAATAAAAACAGACTCATAGATACAGAGAACAGACCGATAGCTGTCAGAGGAAAGGGGAGTAGTGGGGGGTGGCTAGGTGAAAAAGATAAAGGGATTAAGCAAAAACAAAACAAAAACTTCATTCACAGATAACTGTATGGTGATTACCGGAGGGAAAGGAAGGGAGAAGGAAGTAAAGGGGGAATAATTGGTGACAGAAGGAGACTTCACTTGCTGTGGTAAACACAGTACAATATACAGATGGTGTATTATAAAACTGTATCATTGAAATCTATATAATTTTATTAACCAATGTAACACCTATTGATTTGATGCTCTAAATTCCTGACTAGGCAATGTAATTGGAATTCCAGTGCTTGAGGGAACAGCATGTGGGAAGACATTATAGAATGAGCTCGTGACTTTAAGGAATCCATATGAATACAAGGTCTACTAGTATAGAGGATATTCTGATAGTATAAAAAACACAAACTATTTCAAAACTGGGTGTTAACTGCTTTTTTGTTCACACCCTAAGTTTATGATAATGAGAAAATCACTGAAATCATCTGAGCCTCAGTTTCTGCATTTGTCAAATAATAATAATGCCTCTATCCTGGCTTTTTAGGACAATGCATGACCTAATAGGAGAAGAGCTTCCAGCAGACTATGTGACCCAGATGTTCTGTCCATGTTAGTTTTATTTTCATTCCATTTCTCCACAATGTGTATGAATGTGATGATGCCTATGGTATGAAATTCATCATTCAAAGAGAGCTATAATCACCTGGCATAAGGTGGGAAGACTGTGAGCTTTGGTGTGAGATAGGCCTTGAGTGGATTATCTGGGTCCTGTTTCTTGTTACAAAGTCCCTAATTCACTGTAATACTTTGATTTTTGTAGCATGCTTGTTCATTTCAAGGCATTATTTTCATAAGATTTCAAAATACTCTAATACATGCAAATTACCCACACGTGCCTGCACATGGTATTCTGTTAGGCTTTCAGCAAGTGGTGGTTATTTTTATTAAAAATCTCAAAAACTTAGCAAAGAAGAACATTATTTTATGATGACAGAGGCAGAAAGATTTTGTGCCAGAAACAAAATTTAAACAAAGCACATTTTAAAGCATTTTGCTAGATATAAAACAGCGTTGGTAAGAAATAAAGTAAGGCAGGAGAACTATAAATGCTCATTCAGGGTTCTCCAAAGAAACAGAGCCAATAAGATTAGATAAGTAGATAAAAAATGATGATAGATAGATAGGTAGATAGATAGATAGATAGATAGATAGATAGATAGATAGATGATAGACAATAGGTAGAAAGAATTGGCTTATGTAATTATGGAAGAGGAGTACCAAGATGTTTGGCAAGCTGGAGAGCCAGGACTGATAGAATAGCTCTAATACAAGTCCAAAGGCCTGACCAGGAAAGCTGATGGAGTAAGTTTCTGTCCGATATATGGGAGGCTCAAAACACACAGGAGCTGATTTTTCACTTCAAGTCTAAAGGCAGGAAAAGATTGATGTCCCAGCTCAGTCAGGCAGAAGATATTTTCATACTCAGCCTTGTTGTTCTATTGAGGTCATCAATTGATTAGATCAGAATCACCTGCATAAGGAAGAACAAGGTGATTTACAAAGTCCACAAATTCAGATGACAACCACATTCAGAAAAACCTGCATAGGTACATCCAGAATAATGTTGGACTGAATATCTGGACTCTAAGGCTCAGTCAAGTTGACACATACAATTAGCTATTATAGCTTTAAAAGCTTAGTTTGTCACTGCCTGTCTTTGAAAATCCAGTGTTAAATTTTGTTTACTTTTCAAATGTGTATGCTGTCATTGGGTAGTGGTAATCAATGCATATATTAGGACTGACTTAACCAGCATGTGAGATCCAATTGTTTAAATTTTCAGGAATTTCGTTGACTACAGTAGTTGTTAATCCATTGGTAGACTAAACTTGAGCATAGAAATTTTATACCATAAAATTTGAAAAACACTACAAATCACAAACCTTTTTTATACCCAGAGGATTGATTCTTAAACATTACAGTCCTGCTATGATGTCTTTATAATTTATTAAAGTTTTTAAATATCCCATTTTTGTTCAATCTGTGATTAATTAATATGTGATTAAGTCATTTATATTTTTATGAACATATATGTATTACTATAGCTATTATTAGAAAAATTTCTCAAAAAAAATATTTATTTTACCCTGGATGATTAAGTTACATATGTCACCTAGGAAAATAAGGATTGTAATCAATGCAGGTTCATCTGGATAAGATGATTTAGGTTCCCTGCTCAACCACATTTCTTCCTCCTAAAATAATTTAAATAAAAATCAATCTTTACTTAAAAATTTACATGAAGCAGGTACAGACTAATCTGTATTCTCTAAAATATTATTTTTATTTTGTAACCACATGTTTTCAAATACTTGTTAATGTGCCCTTTTTTGCTTATCTGAAGAATGGAATAAACGTGTCCTAAAAGCAGAATGGCAGTATGACATTAATAAGAGAACCTTGGAGCAGGAGTTAAGTGTTAGGCAAGCATGTCAAACTGACAGCCTGTGGGCCACAGGCTTCATTTATTTGGCCTGTGTTAGCCTTTGAGTTTGACATGCTTGTGAGGATGTAGAGCTACATCCTAACTCTGCCACTAATTGACTTACCCATCTGAAAAGGTCTTCTTTTTACAAGATAATAAACTGCATTGTATTAATAGACTCCAAATTGGAAATATGGCCATCTACACTAATAAAAGGTAAACATGCAAATGACCATCACTCTGCAATGCTGGAGCTACTGGGGGCTGGATCAGAGACACAAACTGGCAGGCCTGGCACCCAGCAGCCCCAAGGCCCGCCACCACAGTGCTGTGGCTGCTGGGGGCTGGATTAGAGACACAAACCCTCAGGCCAGGCACCCAGCAGCCCCAAGTTCTGCAGTGGAGGCTTTTGGGGCTGCTGCAGTGGGGCAGCGGAAACAACCCACAAGAAGCCTGTGAAAGGGGAGATAAACTATCATAACTTTATCTCCCTTTCCATAAGTTGAGAAAACTACCACTGATTTATTTAGTGATGTGGCTCATATCTTTCTACAAGCACAGGATATGTTATGATCACTTCCTGGAAGGTCTGGTCAGACTACCATCTCCAGGGAATAATGCTACTATAGAAAATCATCTAAGAGAGGAAACAAGCTATTGCTGGGTTTATTCTGAAGGTCAGAGAACATGCCACCCTATCATTTGCGATGTTGTTATATTGATGATCTTGAGCTGCAGATAATTGAAAAACAGCAAATGCGTACAGAGGCTTTCACTACAGTCTCTTGATGTACCTAAAATTGGGCCCCCAAAAGAAGCTTAAATGTCATAGGTCCCCTTTATGGGAGAAGTGTCATCAGGCAGAGAAGACTGACTCCTCTCACAGAACAGGAGAGTAGAAGTTGACATCATACGCAAACTTCGTTACAAACTATTTCTCCCCACCCCCATTCATCTTTCCTAAAAATCATTTACTCTCCTCTAAGAGGCCTACATCTCCCATCCCCTTTCCCTAGGAAGAAGGTATTTAAATATGCATTCTAAGCCACTTTGGGGAGTTACTCCTTTTTCCCTGGGATCTCCCACATATACACAAAGTACACATGTTAATGAACTTTTGTTTTTCTCTTGGTGATTTGTCTTGCATTACAAGGGTCTCTGCTAAGAACTCATAAAGGTAGAGGAAAACTATTTTTCCTCTTCCATAATTTTATCTTGGGAAATTAAGTCCCCCACTGAAAAATGAGATTGGCTCAAGTACCAAGCAGTCTTAGCTGACAGGAGGGAAGCTTTTAGGGAGAAATCAATGATATTGGCATCAAAGTGGGATGGAGGGCACACACATGGTTACTGGTCAGAGTTTAAAGTGGTTCGACATTTTTGGAGGATGATTTGGCAAATTTGATAGAAATGTTCAAAGGTACATCCAATAATCTTCTATGAGAAATCACATCTGCTGAGATAAAGCACAAGCTCATAAGCCCTGGTCAGAACCCAGGATGCTACTGCCACAATAAGAAAACCTGGGAACAACCTGCATTTTTAGGACAAGGTGGCATCTATACTAATAGGAGGACAATATGCTAATTAGACTGAACACCTTTCGGATGACCTTCCAGATATCTTTCTGAATAAAGCCAGGCTGGTGGGGCCAAGGCAGAGGAGGTTATAGGCAAAAGGGTAGACAGGGGAGAGCAGTTAGGGGGATCAGGCCAGCAAGCTGGTAAGTGGTTAGGAGCCAGAGGTCCTGAGGGGTCCCAGATTGGAGAGAATGCAGACTGAGCTGAGGAAACACTCTTCCTTTGCACAAATTTCATGCACTGGACCTGGACCTCTAGTCTATCAAAATCATCTAAAAAAAATTGGGACTCAAACATTTTTCTTTTGCTGGGTTTATTTCTAGCCTACAGGGGCAAGATGTTTTTAAAGACAAGAATCAAGGGGTCAGGGGGAAGCAGATGCAGAGGAAAAGAAGCAATGAACAGACTGTCATGCTACAGTGGGAAGGCAGGGGAAGTTGGGGGGGAGGGGCCTGTAGGAGATCAACCAAGGGACTTATATGCATGCATATATGGAGGCATACCCAGTGGATACAGGGCAATGGGAAAGGTGAGGGGGGTGGGGGGGGGACAGATGAGGGCATGTACTGGGGGTGGGGAGGGCAATAGAGAAAATAAATAAATAAATAAATAAATAAATATTAAATAAATAAAACCTTTCTAGGAGAAAAAGACATATTCTAAAAACCAAGTCTCTTTCCTACATTCTACTACCCCAGCCACCATGGCAGCTACAGCTAAAGATTTCTTCTTCTTTTTTAAAATATATTTTATTGATTTTTTACAGAGGGAAATAGAGAAGGATAGAGTTAGAAACACTAATGTGAGAGAAACATGGATAAGCTGCCTCCTACATGCTCCCTACTGGGGATATGCCTGCAACCAAGGTACATGCCCTTGACTGAAATCGAACCTGGGACCTTTCAGTCCACAGGCCAATGCTCTATCCACTGAGAAAAACTGGTTTTGGCTAAAGATTTCTTGTATATCCTCTCGACATAGTCTGAAACAGCACACACACACACACACACACACACACACACACACACACACACTAGGAAAGAAAAGGAGAAAGGGGAAGATACATAAGAGAATAATTTACTAAACTTGATTCATCCTTTATTCAATTTAATTACATCTAAATCTATTAAATTGACATTCCAAACACTTCCCTACAATATTTTGAATTAAATCTCAATCACCATATTATTTCTTCCAAAAATATTTCCTTCGGTATGTATGAATAACTAAGGTTACTATAGCTACTAGAGGCCCAGTGCATGAAATTCTTGCATGGAGGCAGCAGGGGGAGTGGGGGCGCGTGGGCAGGAAGGATGTGTGTGAGTCTCTCAGCTCAGCCTGCACCCTCTCCAATCTAGGACCCCTCGAAGGATGTACAACTGACCCTTTAGGCCTGATCGCCTGATCCCAGTGGGCAGTAGGACAGCCCTCTCACAATCTAGGACTGCTAGCTCCCAACGGCTCTCCTTCCTGCCTGCCTGATTGCACGTAACCACTTCTTCTGCCAATCTGATCACCCCATAACCACTCCCCAGCAAGCCTGATTGATACCTAATTACTTGCCTGCCAGCCGGATAGCCCCTAACAGCCCTCCCCTGCAGGCCTGATCACCCCCAATTGTCCTTCCTTATAGACCTCATCCCTCCCAAATGCCCTCCCCTGCAGACCAACTTCCCTTTTCTACAGGCCTGATCTCCTCCAACTGTTCTCTCCTGCAGTCCTGGTTGCCCCAATTGTCCTTTCCTACAGGCCTGGTCGATTCCGAATACCCTCCCATGTTGGCCTGATTGAACACAACTGCCCTCCCCTGTGGGACAACTTGTGGTGGCCATCTTATATACACATGGGGGCGAGCGATCTTTGTGTTAGAGTGATGGTCAATTTGCATATTACCTCTTTATTATATAGGATATCAATAGGAGATCTATTTCTATTCACAGTGATAGTGTTGAGTGTTCGGGGTTCTGCTCATACTCTTCCAATTGAAACTAGCATAAACTATATTAAAAATTACAACTTAGAGCCTATGGAAAAGGTCCTAAATAAGCAGACAATGAATAAGCACCTCTTTAAAAACATTGACTAAAAATATGGTAAGATATATAAAAGTTTGTGGTGTTTGAAACAAAACTTTCTCTCCCTTTCATCTCAGTGACATATAAATTCCATTCCAGGCTCCTATATATATATTTTTATTGTGTTTCATATATACATATGCCCCCCAGGCATATCCCAACCCCCCCAGTGTATTGTGTTCATTGGTTATGCTTATATGCATACATACAAGTCCTTTGGTTGATCTCTAATCTACCTCACCTCTCCTTCATCTTCCTGCTGTAATTTGACAGTCTGTTTGATTCCTTACTGCCTCTGTATCTATCTTTTGTTCATCAGTTTATAATGTTCTTTATTATACACAAATGAGTGATATCATGTGGTGCTTCTCCTGAATTGACTGGCTTATTTCATTTAGCATAAGGCTCTCCAGTTCCATCCAGGTTGCTGCAAATTCTAAGAATTCCTTCTTTTTAATGGCAGCATAGAATTCCATTGTGTAGATGTACCACAGTTTTCTGATCCAGTCATCTGATGATGGTCACCTAGGCTCTTTCCAAATTGTACCTATTGTAAATTGTTGATTGGTGTTTGCACTTTCTTAGGATATATTCCTAAGAGTGGGATTGCTGGATCAAATGGGAGATCCATTCTTAGTTTTTTGAGGAAAACTTCATACTGTTCTTCACATTGGTTGCACCAGTCTGCATTCCTACCAACAGTGCACAAGGTTTCCTTTTTCTCTGCATCCTCACCAACACTTGTCATTTGTTGATCTGTTGATGATTGCCATTCTGACATGTGTGAGATGGTATCACATTGTTGTTTTGATTTGCATCTCTCAGATAATTAGTGACTTTGAACATGCTTTCATGTGTCTCTTGGCCTTCCTCCTATCATCTTTCAAAAGGTTATATTTAGGTCCGTTACACATTTTTTTTATTGGATCATTTCTCTTCCTTTTATTAAGTTGTATAAATTAGCTGTAGATGTTAGAGATTAAACCTTTATCAGTGATAACATTTGCAGATATATTCTCCCATACACTGGGCTTTCTTGTTGTTTTGTTGCTGGTTTCCTTTGCTGTGCAAAAGCATTTTATTTTGATGTAGTCCCATTTGTTCATTTTTTCTTTAGTTTCCATTGCCTTTGGAGCAGTATTAGTGAAGAAGTTCCTTTGGCATATGCCTAACATTTTGCTGCCTTTGGATTTCTCCAGTATTTTGATGGTTTCCCATCTAATGTTTAAGTCCTGTATACATTTTGAGTTTATTTTTGTATTTGGTGTAAGTTGGTGGTCTTCATTTTTTTTGCATGTATCTGTCCAATTTTCCCAACACCATTTGTTGAAGAGGCTATCTTGGCTCCATTTTATGTTCATGCCTACTTTGTCAAACATTAGTTGAGCATAGTGGTTTGGGTGGATATCTAGATTCTCTATTCTATTCCATTGGTCTATATGTCTGTTCTTGTGCCAGTACCAGGTTGCTTTGAGAACAGTGGCTTTGTAATATAGCTTGAAATCTGGTATTGAGATTCCACCTACTTTATTCTTCATTCTGAGGATTGCTGTGGTTATTCGCGGTCTTTTTTTTTGTTCTAGATGAATCTTTGGCGACTTCTTTCTAGGTCTGTGAAATACATCTTTGGTATTTTAATGGGTAGTACATTGAATCTATAGTTTGCTTTGGGTAGTATGGACATCTTAATGATGTTGATTCTCCCAATCCATGAGCATGGTATGCTCTTCCATCTATTTACATCTTCCTCTATCTATTTTTTCAGTGTCCTGTAGTTTTCTGCATATAGGTCTTTAATACTCCTTAGTTAGGTTTATTCCTAGGTATCTTATTTTTTTTGGTGCGATGGTAAATGGGATTGTTTTTTAAGGCTCTCTTTCTGTAATTTCATTATTAGTGTAAGGAATTGCCACAGATTGCTTGGTATTACTTTTGTATCCTGCTACATTGCCAAATTCGTTTATTAAGTCAATTAGTTTTGGGAGGGGTAATTCGGGTTTTTTATGTACAGTATCATGTCATCTGCAAATAAGGATAGATTTACTTCTTCTTTTCCAATGTGGATGTCTTTTATTTCTTCTTCTTGTCTAATTGCAATGGCTAATATTTCCAGTACCATGTCAAACAGGAGAGGTGAGAGTAGGCATCCCTATCTTGTTCCTATTCTTTGGAAAATGGTTTTAGTTTTTGCCCATCGAGTATGATGTTAGCTGTGGATTTATCATATATGGCTCGTATGATGTTGAGGTATGACCCTTTTATTCCCACGTTGCTGAGTGTTTTTATCAAGAAAGGGCATTGGATTTTGTCAATTTATATGACTATGTGATTTTTATTTCTCAATTTGTTTATGTGATGTATCACGTTTATAGATTTGCGGATATTGAACCACACTTTCATTAGTGGGATGAATCCTACTTGGTCATGGTGCATGATCTTTCTGATGTACTGCTGGGTCTGATTTGCTAGAATTTTGTTGAGGATTTTGGCATCTATGTTCATGATGAGAGATATTGGCCTAAAATTCTCTTTCATTCTGTTGTCTTTCTCTGGTTTTGGTATTAGGGTGATGCTGGCTTCATAGAAGTTGTTTGGAAATGTTCCTTCTTCTTGAATATTTTCGAATAGTCTGAGGAGGATAGGTTTTAATTCTACCTTGAATGTTAGCTAAACCTCTCCTGTGTAGCCATCTGGTCCTGGGCTTTCTTTTTGCTGGAAGCTTTTTCATGATTGCTTCAATTTCTTCCATAGTTATTGGACTATTGAGCTGTTTAGTTTCTTACTGATTGAGTTTTGGAAGGTTATATTTTTCGAGGAATATGTCCATTTCTTGCAGGTTGTCTTATTTGTTGGAATAGAGTAGTTCATAGTATTTTTAACAATCCCTTGTATTTCAGCAGGGTCTATTTTTATTTCTCCTCTTTCATTTCTGATTTTGTTTATTTGGGTCTTCTCTCTTTGCTTCTTGGTGAGCCTGGCTGGAAGTCCATCAATCTTATTTATCCTTTCAAAGAACCAGCTCTTGGTTTTGTTGATCTTTTGAATTCTTTCTTTGGTCTTTATGTTGTTTATTTACGCTCTGATCTTCACTATTTCCTTCCTTCTGCATACATTGGGCTTTTATTGTTGCTCTCTTTATAGCTCTTTGAGTTGTAGGGTTAGGAAATTTATTACCATTGTTTCCTGTTTTTTTTGTTTGTTTGTTTGTTTGTTTTTCCCTACACTTGCAGGGCTATGAACTTCCCTCTCAAGACTGCTTTCACTGTGTCCCATAAATTTTGTATTGTTGTGTTGTCATTGTCATTTGTTGCCATGATGTTTTTTATTTCTTCCTTGATCTCTCTGGTTACCCAGTCTTTGTTTAATAGCATGCTGTTTAGTCTCCACATGTTTGATTTCTTTGTATTTTTTTAGTTGATTTCCAGTTTTATGCCACTGTGATCTGTGAAAATGCTTGATATGATCTCCATCTTCTTGAATTTGAAGAGACTTTTCCTATGACCCAAAATATGGTCTATCTTTGAAAATGATCCATGTGCACTTGAGAAGAAAGTATATTCTGTGACTTTGGGGTGAAATGTTCTGAAGATGTCATTTAATTCCATCTGGTCTTGTGAGTCATTTATGATTAATGTTTATTTGCTGATTTTGTGCTTAGAGAATTTGTCCAGTGGTGGTAGCCGGGTGTTAAAGTCTCTTACTCTGATTTTATTGCTGTCAACCTCCCTTAATATTGTCCAGAAGTTTTTTGTTTTTTTTTAATATATATTTAGGTGCTAATATATTGGGTGTGTATATGTTTACCACAGTTATTTTTTCTTGTTGGATTGTTCCCTTTAGTATTATGAAATGGCCTTCTTTATTTCTTGTTATGTCCGTCACTTTGTTATCCAATTTGTCAGATAAAAGTATTGCAATCCCAGTTTTTTTTTTTCATTTCCATTTGCTTGAAATACCATCTTCCATCCCTTCACCTCAATTTATGTGCATCTCTTTTCCTGAGGTGGGTTTCTTGTAGACAGCAGATATATAAATCATGTTTTTTATCCAATCAGTTACCCTATGTCTTTCGATTGGAGCATTTAAACCATTTACATTTCAAGTTATTATTGATAGCAAATTATCTGTCACCATATTTAGTCTTTACTGCTGAGTTCTTTCTTTGCTTCCTATTTTCTTTTATTACATCAGACCCTTTAACATTTCTTACATTGCTGATTTGGTGGTAATATATACCCTTATTCCTTTTTTGTCTGTGAAGCTCCTGATTTCACTTTCAATTTGATTGAAAGCCTTGCTGGGTACAGTATCCTTGGATTCAGACCCTTCCGTTGCATGACTTTTTATATTTCATTCCATTCCCTTCTGGCCTGATGAGTTTCTGTTGAGAAAACAGGAGCTAGTCTTATGGGGGTTCTTTGTAGGTAACTTTCTGTTTCTCTCTGGCCACTTTTAAGATTCTTACTTTGTTATTGGTGTTTGCCAATTTAATTATAATTTGCCTTGGTGTCGGTTTTTTGGGGGGTTCATTTTGCTTGTGACACTGTGAACTTTTTGGATTTGTGTGGGTTTTTTCTTTCCTACATTGGGGAAGTTTTCTGTCATTATTTCTTTAAACACATTTTTTATTCCTTGCTCAGTTTTCACTCTTTTGGAATGCCAATTATACAGATGTTGTTGTTTTTTTCATGTTATCCCAAAGTTCCCTTAGGCTTTCCTCTTGCTTTTTAATTTTATTTCTAGAAGCTGCTGTACTTGGGTGTTTTTTCCTACCTTGTCTTCTAGCTCACTGATGCAGCCATCTGCTTCTTCCAGTCTACTTTTTATGCTTTCTATTGAGTTCTTTATAGCATTGATGTCATTTTTTTCATTTCTTATTGATTATTCTGCATTTCTTCTTGCTTCTTCCTCATTTCCTCTTGGCTCTTACTCACATTGTCGATTTTGTCTTCCATTCTTTTCAGCCACCTTATTACCATTTTTCTGAACTCTTTCTCTGGCAGGTCTATTTCTTCTTCTATTTAGTTTACTTCCTTTTCTGTTGATTCCTGTTTTTCTGTCGATTCCTGCTTTTCTGTCATATATGGGCTGTTTCTTCTTCTGCCCACGGTCTTTCTTCTCTGGGTGTCTTGTTATGAAGTTCTCCCTCCTATATTCATTTAAAGGCATGAAGTACCACATGACCAGGTACAACACACAAAGGTATGTACAGAAATGTATTCATGATGTTAATAACCACAAATAAATGACCACCAAGAAATACAAATTAGGGGTAAGTAGAGAAAGAAGAAGAGAAAAATGAGGTAAAAAGAAAAGAAATAAATCCCAAAATAAAATTGGGAGAAGGGAGAAAAAATAAAAAAGAAATAAAAAGAAATAAAAAGATATGATAAATAAATAAATAAAAGTAAAAAATAAATAAATAAATAAGAAGAAGAAAAGAGAAAGACAAAAAAAGTTAGAGAGAAAAGAAGGAGAACAAGAGAAAAGGTGAACAAGTTATAGACGTGAGGAGGAAACTGTCATGGAACAGCCACTAATCCCAAGAACTGCCGGCAACAAGTAACAGAAAATTAATACAAACTACAAATAACAACCCACATCAAGGGAGCGAGGGAAAAGATAGGTAAAAAACAAACCAAAACAAAACAAACAAAAAGCAAAATAAAACAGTTAAAATAAGCAAAAACAATCTCTCAAAAAGGTATAAAAAATCGATGTAATCACCGCTCAGGCAAACAACAACAAAAGGACCTAGAGAAAAACAATTTTTTTGGATAGTTAAGACAAGAAGAGATAGGATTGTATGTACTTGGAGTAGGGAATTTGAAATTAGATATATAAGTGGGGTGAAATTTTGACCACGTAGAGAGAAAGAATAGGAAGAATCTAAAGTTGGAAAAGGGAAAGAGACACAAGACAATAAAATGTGGAAAGTTATGAAGAGTGTGTTGACATAAAGGTAGAGTTGAGATAGAGTAAAATTATGCTAAAGGAAAGATGAAAATAGAATGTAGAACTCTAATCCCAAAGTTAAATTAAGAGCAAATAAAATTACATTTTTTTCATAAAGGTAAAATAGTAATAGTAATAATACTAGTTGAAAATAAAAATGTAATTATTAAAAAGGTAAATTCAATTGGGAAGAAAAGAAAAAAATAGTTTTTTAAATTAAAATATGCAAAAAATAATAAATAAATAAATAAATAAATAAATAAATATAGAATGGGCAGTAGTGGAGGTCATTCATTTCTACTATTGTTCTGTTTGGAACTCCTGTTTTCCAGTTGGAAGGGTATTGCAGTTCCGTGTGTTCCATTGCTGAGGTGTGTCTTAATTTCTTTATTCTTTTGTGATTATATGAAAATCAATTTCTGAGTCATCCACTGGGTGGCACTGTTTTGAAATTGACCTCTGAGACTAAGCACAGGACCTCTCTAGGCTGTGCTTAGATCCTGCTTTCTCTGCGGTACTCAATACTGGATTGTGGGAGTGGGTTGCCCCAGAGCTGATTCTCTGAGGGTTACTCTGTGCTCTGATCTCCAGGTTCCAGAAAAACACCCTTCCCCTGCAGTCTCTCAGGATATCTCCAATTGTGTGATCCTATGTATTGGGCTTAGCAATCAGAAGCCAGGGTCTGAAGAGGAGAGTGCTGTCTGTCCTCTCTTCCTTCCCAACTCCTGTTTGAACAGCTGGGACACTGTAATAACTCCCTGGCTGTCCTTCTGCCTTAAATCAAAATAGGTTGCTTTCTAGAGCTCCCCTCAGTTAATAGTTCTGAGGGTCCCCTTCCACATTTAGGGATCACACCCCTGTCCCACAATCTCGGATTTCTCTTTAGAGCATCTTTCCCCCAGTCCAGTTCCCACGGTGTGCGCATCTCTGTTCTGTGGGACAGGAGACCTCACCTTATCTCTGGCGAAATCTGACCTTTCCGTGTGCCCAGTGGAGTTCCTCTGAGTCCCAGTGTCTGCACCAATTGGAGAGCAGTGTTCTGGGTCCCCAGGCTGTTTAGTGGGTGCTGCAGCTAGTTTTTCAGATGGCCATAGACATCCACTTCCTGCTTCAAGATGGGGCGGTCTCCGCATTTGCGCTGGTGGTTCTGGCAGACAAAAAAAAGCATGGCAGTGGGGCTGCCTGATCAGGGGATCCCCATTCAGCAGTTCCCCACCTTTTCCTGAAGATAATTGACTCTTAACTTGCCAACAAAAACTCCCAGTTCGACTCTCAGCTGCTCTCTCTGTCTGCCCAGTGATAAGGCTCCATACACGTTTCTCTATTCCACCACCACTTTTTCCCCCAGTCTCAATGTCCTGATTCTTAAGTGACTCCCATTCCTCAGGCTACTATAGCCAAAATCCCAAGACTCCCTCTCCTCTAATCTTCCACTCAGAGGCCTTTATTCATAGGAGGAAGAGAATGACAGCATTTCTCTCCTTGTCCCCAGCTGGAGGCTAAGTCCTGAGTGAGTGCAGTGAAGAGGTAAGGGTCTCTTCTGCTTCCAGTTCCCACTTCTATAATGGATGCTTGTATTATAAGCTTCTTTTGTTTAAGAGACTGGGAAACTGATCCCTGCTCTGGTGCATAAGGCAGTGGTTTCATGCCAAGAAAGGTAAGCTGAACAGACCTCTTGCCCACCACCTTCTACAGTAGGGGTGCCAATCAGAGAGAAGTCTGCCATTGCCCCTATACCCTACTCCAGTGATCTTGTTCAGTGACTTTGGTGGAAAAGAAGTAGGTTGTAAAACAGTTTCCAATCTCTTCTGAAAATAACTGGTTTTAATTGTAATAGGGAGTGAAGAAGTTCAAGCCTAAAGGCACCTTAAAAACAGTGGAAGTTGTGGTAAAAGAACTATTAGGAAGAGACTAAATTCTAGGCCAGCTAGTTTATTATAGATAATCAGGGAATAAGTTTACTCCTGGAGTCAGAACCAATGTGGGCCACTAACATTGAAAGCTATAGGCCTACCTCAGAAGTATTTTAGGTTCAATTCCAGCCTGCCACAATAAAGCAAGTAGTCAAACCTTGGACATATTGTGGATTGGGTTTCAGACCACCATAATAAGACAAATATTGCAATAAAGCTAGTTATAATATTTTTACTGAAGGAGTGTTGTGCCTTTAGTTTGTAAAAAAAAAAAAAAAGAAAATGCAAAACCTGTGAAGTGCAATAATGTGCAATAAGATAAGGTATGTGGCAATTTATGCCACGAGCCAGTATTGAAAACAATTGAATAATTAGTTCATAGTTATGATCCAGCTCATAGCAGGATATGATCAGGAAAATATTGGAAGAGACCTACCGGGGCCACCGTTTCCCTGTGGGCATACCCAAATCTTTGTCTTCCTCAGGAGCAACAACAAAGGGTTAGTTGTTGACACAGTCCACAGGATTCCAAAGCTCACCCAGCGCCAACCCATGGACCCAGACCAGTGCTAAGAACCAGCAAAGGTCCCATTGAGTTTGACCATTGCCCATTGGGTAAACTTGGGTGGGTTGTCTCTTGAATCCAGGACCTTTCCTTGCTTTTTGATAGAGGGTCTGACTTTATTTGAGCTATATTTTAAAGTCCTTGAGGTGGAACTAAGTCCCTAAGTGTTGACAGAACCCAGCTCTAAGGTGAGACCTGAGGAAAAAATGGGTGGCTGGTTTTGATTTGTACTTTTCAATTGGGATTTCTTTCTGAGAGTCTGAGCAAAAACCTTCAGCATATAAATGGGAGTTGAACTCATTCAGCTCCAAAGATAAAGGGACAGATCTTCCCTCCAGTCCAATTCTTGGATGTTCTTAGGCAACTAAGAGTCTTTGTGGAGGTGTCAAAGTTCATTCCTCAAGATGCACAGAAGTCCCATAGGGATTTTCCTAACTAACTGACTAGTTCAGAGGGCTCCCATAAGGCTTAGTCTGCAAGCGTACTGAGCCCTTTTGGTTGTTGTAGCCAGCCAGGAGAGAAACTGAGACACATCATATGATTGAATTATAACTAGAGGGGTGAGAGCTTCATGGAGCTCAACCCATAAATAGCATACTTGGACTCACTACATAACATCTCTAGAAAATTTGCTCAGACTACGTATATCCAAAAATTAAAAAAAATATATATTTAAAAATTAACATGAGAAGTTATGCCTCCAAGGGCAAAAACTCCCAAATCCCAACCCTCATTTAATACTCCTGATAAAAAGCTTTTACTTGTAAGTGCTTTTACAGAAATGGAAAGATTTAATTAGAAAATATTAACTTAAAAATGGCCAAAATGCAGTTGTCTTTGGGTACCTAAATTAATATTTTGTATGCAAAAATTAGATAAATGTCAACTCTAAAATTAAATGGAATGACAAATATGGGAAGCATATCTTGTTTTGGAAATTGGAAACTTCTAAGGAGATACATAAAAAATTATTCAAAAAATTAAAATTAATAAGAAATTGTAGAAACTGTCTCAGAACTATTCTGAAACTAATAAATGCCTACACCCCATTTTTCTCCCTTCTTTTCTGAGCTTCCTTGTCTGACCTTGCTTTTTCCTCCTCTTCTTCCTTCCCCTCTATCTCCTCTACTACCACTGACTTGAAGGAAAATGATAGAAATTCTAGTAGCTCCCTATAGAACAAAAAGCTGGTCTCAGCTAGAGAGGAAGCAGCCCTTGTTACCGACTTTATCAGGGACCCTGGTGGATTCACAAAAATTTAACTGTCAGAACATGTGAATCCTGAATATTCTGACCTATTCCAATTAATACACCCACTGGTTTCTAAGAGCAAGGCCACAGGGTTACTCTGTAAGATCTGCTATGAAACTGTAGAAGAGTCTTTTGCTGTACAAAGCCAGATCACCATAAGAAAGATTGTTTAAAAAACAACACACAAGAAAACCTTAAGTGTGATTTACAAAGAGAAAACAGAAGCAAACATAGAGCTGCTCCAGGACTATGAAAGGGTATTTTCCCCTTCTCTTTAATACTTTAGGAGAGATTGAAATTATCACTAAAAGGGAAGTTATCTAAAGGCCCTTCTAGATACTGGGGCTACTTTATCTGTTATTAACCTTACAAATCTAAGTTTCCCTCTCCCTGGGAGTAAAACTTCTGTATAAATGGTAGGGGTGTCTAATCAACCAATGACTGTTTTTACAATCAAGACCTGTCCCTTTTCAACTAGGGCATGATAAGGGGCAACATATTTTACTGATCAATTCAGTCTCAATTCACCGAGTAGGGTGAGATTTTTAAAATTAGTGATACCCACATATGTTTTTGTTTGTTTGTTTCCCTAGAAGGATATATATTTAGAACTAAATAAACCAGATACTGAACTAAAAGGGAAAAATTATGACTTTAAAGGAACCTCCCAAGAGAAAACTAATTTTAAGACTCACCAAACAGTTGCCAAACACTCTTTTCTTTATTATTAACTTCCATGAGAGCCTGGAAAGGCTTAACCAGGAATCCTCTGTACTCAGAAATGTACCTGTAAACTAGATCTCTGTAATTGTTACAGAGCCTCAGAGAAAAATATACTCAAGTAAAATAAAATAAAAACATTTCATGGGTGAATTAATTTGTTAGTTATTTGCCAATCCTTGAGGAATTACTGTCCTTGTTTTACAATGCAGTCTTTGCAGGGTCAGAGGTGTGAGGTTCCAGAATATCAAAGTCCACTGAATCCTTTTACATTCCCCCAAACCTCCCATGTTCAGCTCAAAATACTCATAGATAATTGCCTAAAGTCTCAGGACATTTGAAATGCAAATAGCAGTAACTCTAATCCGGGCCATTTTTAAAATACAAATCCCTAGAAGACAATCACCTAAACAAACCACTTTTAACTTATTTCAAATATTCCTTTCTAAATTAGCAAAGTTTAATTAAAATTATTGGATTTCTAGATATTTTAAAATAAAATAAAATACTGAAATATTGATTGCTAAATAAGTCTTTAAGTTTGCCTCTTTTTTTCTTTATTGCCAAAAGTCTGTAAAATAGCTTTAAACTCTTGATATAATGTCTTATGCTTGAAGGTATGTTTTTTGAAAGTGAATGTTTAAAATGTGTTCATAAATGTCAATCTAAAAAATGCTAGTCACTTATTTTATTTTAGTTATTTTTGGAATTGAGAGTTCTAAGAGTAAAAATTCACCTTAAGTTGGAAGAAATTATATGGTTATGGTAATAGAAGGCATGAGAAATAGACATTCATTTGTAAAGAGAAAAAAATTTGTTCTAAAAGTTTTAAGTTTATTATAAAAAACAATTCTTGCATTTTTTTTCTTTAAATGAATATTTCAAATTATGTTATTGCCTTTATATATTGGTCTTTATATGGTATATGTTTTTCTATATATTATGTGTAGTAAATTTTCAGCCTCTGGATGGCACTACTAGGATAATCTTTTATTGGCCTAGTTAAAAAAAAAAAAAAGATTAAATACTTATATAAATTAAACAAAATTCTATGGTTTGTACAAAGTTTAATATTAAAACCAGTTTAAATTTGATAAATACATTTTAGAATTATTACTATAAAATATATGTTTTTACCTAGATTAAATTGTGATCTAATCTTTTGGTTAAGTATATTTGACAATCTTTCCAAAGTTTAAATTTTAACACTTTTTAACTGGGAAATGACTTTGAGTCATTCCAATAGGCCCTGGAAAAATTCAAGGATTTATTCTATCTCTTAAAAAAATATAGTTTTAAATTAAATTAGGGCTATTTAATATACTTTAAATTATTTAGGAAGCTTTATCAAATAAAAATTAATAATAACTATGTTCTATTGATATACATATATTTAGTTAAAATTAATGTTATAGAAATTTCAGTCTGCTTCAGAAAGGAACTTGCAAAGATTCAGAGCCAAGTTCAAACAGGAAACTCTGAGGGGTAGTAGCCGTCCAGTTAGGGACACCAAGCAAGCCAAGAGTGATGATTCCCTGTGTGGGTAGGTCTGGCAGTAATACTCCTGAATTTACATTCCAAAATTTGGATATTTATGAATTATTTTCAGGCACACTTCTGATAAACCACATGCTATGTTTTAAAAACTTACATTACTTGTTCTTTATATGCTCAAATTATACTCTGAGTAGCCAGATTATTATAATCTCTGAATGCATAACAATCTGGCCATTCAGTGTGTGTGTGTGTGTGTGTGTGTGTGTGTGTGTATGTATTTAGTGCATGAATTTGTGTATGGGTGGGGTCCAGCCAGCCTGACCAGGGGGAGGGGACATGGGTGGTTGGCCAGACTGCGTATTGGTTGAACTCCTGGTAGAGGGGACAATTTGCATATTAGCCTTTTATTATATAGAATATACACTAAATGGTGAGATTATTATTCAATCAGAGTTGATAATAATCTGGCCACTCAGTGTATATTAAATCTAAGTATATACAAATTTTATATTATTCTCTGTGTAATTTTACAATAATTATTACTTACCAAAATTTGTTGCCTTGGAATGTTATATCTTATAAAAAAGCAAAGTTTTTAATCAATTATATTATAATCAAATCTATAATGATGTCACTTTTAAGTTTTGTCACTCAGGGACAGCCATTACTTTACTGCATTTGCAGGCATATTATATCTTAATAAAAATTCATGAAAAGGACTTTGACCTATTTTTAAATTGCAGACTTCTAAGCAGGTCATATCTTTGAACTGGATAAATATTTATAAAACTTCATGGAATAATTGGATTAAAAAATACTAGCAAATCAAGATAAACAAAAATAGTTATGGGAATAAATGAATTGAGAATAATTATTCTTATGACTCTGTTTAAAATATTGTTGGCTTTTTAAATTGTTTGTTTCCCAAATACAGAGAAAACTAAAAATCTGACATTCTGTATTATAGGAATTAACAAATTAGTGACATTCATTCCACAGTATTCCCAGGAGACAAAAATTCAAAGAACTACGACACTCAGAGATTGTTTTGTCCATTGGGAAATACAATAATTAAAGACTTTCTCCAACAGTGTTAAAGGGACCTTACCTTAGCAGGTATCTAACTACAAATGGACATCTGCCCTTGTCTCTGACACTCGCCTTCATCTCAAGGATGAGAAGCTGCCAACTATGAAGGAGGTAGACAGCCAACCCAAGACATCAACAAGGCCTGTATGCTCACATATTGATGCTGCTTAAACATGGTTCTTGTATCATCTAATTGTTACTGATTGAATGTATATAAAATGATTTTATATTATCTTCTTTATGGTTTCTTAGTGGAAATAATATCTGTCTCTCTAGACCCCCTCTTCTTTCTAGACATGAAAAATTTAAGTTGGGTACCTGCTAATATTTTCCACCTACTAGATGATGACATTCTGAGTATCAGCTATGATAATGAAGTTAATGTTTTGTTTGTCACACACTGTTGTCTTCTACTATAAATATAATCTTTAATACATTTTTTAGACTATATCAATTATAAAGGAACTATCTTAGACAAACTCCTCCAAGAATATCTTCCTAATAATTCCCCTAGTAGAATTATATAGAAATTAATCTAGATGAAGATTTTAAATAAGTATTATCTAAACACAGAAATATATGAAATTAGAGGCCCAGTGTATGAAATTTGTGCATGGGGGAGGAAGTGTCCCTCAGCCCAGTCTGTACTCTCTCCAATCTGGGACATCCTTCTCACAATCCAGGACTGCTGGCTCCCAATCGCATGCCTGCCTGCCTTCTTGATTGCCCCTAAGCACTTCTGCCTACCAACCTGATCACCCCCTAATTACTCCCCTGCTAGCCTGATTGATGCCTAACTGCTCCACTGCCAACCTGATTGCCCCTAACTGCCCTTCCTGCAGGCCTGGTCCCCCCAAACTTCTCTCCCCTGCAGATTTGGGTCTCCCCCAACTGCTCTTCCCTGCAGGCCTGGTCACACCCAACTTCCCTCCTCTGCTGGCCTAGTCATTCCTAACTGCCTATTGTCTTTTTGCATCTAAGATAACATACCTATGAAATGTCAGGGTAACTTATAACTTCCCTTTTTTCCTGATTCCTCAGGGCACAACCAAATAATATTTACAACTTACTTCTCAACAGAAAGTGAAGAGGCCAGAAAACAGTAGATGAATCTATCCTGTGTTCAAAAACCAAAGTCTCAACCATGAATTCTTTACCCAGCAAAGCTATTTTTTAATATATAGATAAAAATAAAAATAAAAACTAGGAGAATTTGTTGCTAGCAGACATACCATAAATTAAAATATAAAAAGGATTTTTAGACTGGAAGTGATTCCAAAATATCATTCTACTCCACATGCGAAAACAAAGAGCAGTAAAATAGGTAATTATTCTATATAATAAAACCCTAATATGCAAATATACTGAATGGTAGAATGACTGGTCGTTATAACATCCACTGATCATCAGGGGGCAGACACTTAATGCTGGAGCTGCCCCTAGTTGGGGCCAGTGAGTGGGCAGCCCCAGGCCACCAACCAAAGGGAGTGCCAGTGAGGCCCCCTAATCGTCCCACCTACCAGACTCACCCCACAAATTGGCCCTGATCACCATCCAGGCCTAGGGATCCCATGCATGAATTTTGTGGACTGGGCCTCTACTAATTATAAAAGACTTTGTAAATTTTTCTTTTTCTCCTTCTTTCTCTTAACTAGTTTTAAAACAATTGAATAAAGTAATACTTATATAATTAATTATTTAGTCTATAACATATTGAAATATGACATATATGTGTAATATATTTGTCAGTAATAGCACAAAGGAGGTGAATGGAAGCAGCAATGCATTAGGTTGAGAAAATGACTACAAATGGTACTGTTATAACTATATTAATATCTTATTGAGTTTTTAACCTTGATAGATGATTTATAACTAAAGAGAGAAAAGTTATACATGCACTGGGCCTTTAATATATATTTACAAGTGTAAATATATATATGATTTCTTGATGAATTGGCATGAAATCTGTACATGGCTGGGGGGTGTTCCCTTCAGCCCAGCCTGCTCCCTTTACAATCTGGGACCCCGACGGCCCCTTCTCACAATCCAGGACTGCTGGCTCCCAACTGCTCACCTACCTGCCTTGCTGATTGCTCCTAACTGCTTCTGCCTGCCAGCCTGATTGATGCCTAACTGCTCCCCTGCCAGCCTGTTTGCCCCTAACTGCCCTCCCCTGCAGGCCTGGTCACCCTTAACAGCCCTCCTCTGCTGGCTTGATCACCTGTAACTGCCCTCCCCTGCAGGCCTAGGTCCTCCCCAACTGCCCTACCTTGCAGACCTAGTCCCTCCAAACTGCCCTCCCCTGCTGGCCCTCTTGTGGTGGCCATTGTGTGTTCACATGGGGGCAGGATCTTTTGACTACATGGGGATAATCATCTTGTGTGTTGGAGTGAAGGTCAATCTGCATATTACTCTCTTATTAGATGGGATAGAGGCTTGGTGCATGGGTGGGGGCCAGCTGGCTTGCCCTGAAGGGTGTTCCAGATCAAGGTGGAGGTTCCATTAGGGTGTGGGGTGACCTGGGCAAGGGGCTTGTGGTAGTTTGCAGGCCAGCCACACCCCCCGGTGACCCAAGCAGAGGCCCTGGTATCTGGGATTTATTAATCTTCTACAATTGAAACTTTGTAGCTTGGAGCAGAGCCAAACCTTCTGCTCTCTCTGTGGCATGGCAGCAGCCATTGAAACTTAGTTGCCTTAAGCAGAGGCCTGGGCCAGCCAGGGTGTGTGGAAAACTTGGCTTCCTCCATCGGTGGGGGCAACCCAAACCTCCCTCCTGCTCTCTCTTGTGGCCATAGCCACCTTGGTTGGGTTAATTTGCATACTCTCTTCTGATTGGTTGGTGGACATGCTTGTGGATGTAGTGGAGGTTTAATCAATTTACATATTACTCTTTTATTAGATATGATATATGCATAATGTCAGAGTTTTAAAAAACTTCCAATGGAAACTGAAAAATGAAGAGAGAATATTAAACAATAAAAACACCTGCAATAGCTCATTATTAATAAAGAATAGCACACCTAGACCGAAGAGCAATAAAAAGTAGAATACACCATCAAGAACCAACAGACATCTGTAGAGTATGCCACACTGCAACAATACAGTAGTAAGGATAAACTTTTCCAAGATAAACTATCAGTAGGAAAAAATGAGTATCAATATATTTTAAAAAGAATAGAAATAATACAAAGTGTTTTATCTGACTAAACTGGGATGAACTTAGAAATCGATAAGAGAGAAGATATGACACAAAATACATAGAAATAAAACAACTCACTTATAAAAAAACAAAGGAACAAAGAATAAAATTGAAATAAAAAATACTATTAGGTGAATGAAAATGAAGCTATATAAACATGTTTGTCTTTCAACTAAAGCCCTTTATAGATGCAAATTTATCCATGTAAGGCCAATATTAAGAAAGCAGATCTCAAATCAATAACTTAGTACACCACCTTAAAATTCTAAAAATAAGAAATAAAGAAAGAAAGCAGAGAAAAAGAAATAATGAAGATTATAATAGAAAATAATTAGAGAATAGAAATAGAATAAATTGTTGAATCTAAAATCAGATTTGTTGAAAAGATCAACAATTTGACAAACCTTTAACTAACATGACCAAAATAAAAAGAGCTTGGAATATTAATATTTTCCAACTTTAAAATATATTGTTTAAACTTAGAAACAAACATCTACACTAATAAAAGAGAAAGATGAAGATTGACCATACCTCCGCTATGCCCACCAGGCAATCAGGAGTGAGTATGCAAATTAATCTGAAAATATGGCAGCAGCCCCATCTCCAATGCCAAGCCTGTGGGAGTTGGAAAAGTCAGCGCCAGTTCCTGAGGCTGGTTGTGGCCAGGGAGACCAAGAAACTGCCTGCCTCATGACCCCAGGCCATATAAGCTGACCACATCCTGAGGGAGACAGAGAAACCAGGCTGGCTGCAGCTTGGGAGACAAAGAAGCCATCTTCCCATGATCCCATGCAGCAGCCAGCAGCAGAAACCTCATGTCTCCCCACCCCTGGGGGAGATGGAGAAACCGGGCCCCAGCTCCTGAGGTTGGGTACAGCCCAGGAGAAGAAGAAGCTGCCGGCCCCATGATTCCAGGCCACAGCCAGCTGGAGAAGCTGCCCACCCCATGTCTGCCTGCCCCACTTCCTGGAGGAGACAGAGAAACTGGGTGCCAGTGCCTGAGGCTGACTGCAGCCCAGAAGATGAAGATGCTGCCTACCCTGTGATCCCAGGCCACAGCTAAAGAAGTCACCCACACTACATTCTAGGGAAGATGGAGAAGCCACCTGCCTGTGTTCAAAGCACTAGCACCTGAAGCTTGCTATAGCTTGGTAGAAGGAGAAGCCCTGCAATCCCAGGCACCAGGACCTGAGGCTGACTGTGGCTTGAGAGACAGAGATGCCACCCACCCCACAGTCCTGGGTGCCATCCCTTGTGGCTACAGCCCAGGCGAAGCCACCTGCCCACCATCCCAGCATGAGTGCCTATGGCTAACCAGAGGGAGGAAAGATCAGATCCCAGGTGCCTGTGGTCGGCTGGAGGAGGGAATCCTGAGTTCCAGATGTGGCGACAAGGCAAAGGTAGTTAGGGGAAATCAAGCCAGCAGGAGAGCAGTTAGATCAGGTTGGCAGGCAGAAGCAATTAGGGGCAATCAGGCAGGCAGGAGAGCAATTAGGACCCAACAGTTCTGGATTGTAAGAAGGATTTCTGACTTCCAGTTATCCCCTGAAGGGTCCCAGATTAGAGAATGTGCAAGCCAGGCTAAGGGACACCCTTCCCACCCTCCCTTGCACAAATTTTATGCACCAGGCCTTTAGTCTACAAAAGCCTAAGTTATCATCAGACCGTTAGTCTGTGTGACTGTTGCTAGGATGTGCAATGACCACCAGGGGCAGATGCTCAAACTGGTAGCTATGATGCACACTGATGACCAGGAAGAAGATGCTCAATGCAATTATATTGCCTCAGGTGCTATATAATTGTTGACTGTTAACTATCCTGTGGTTATCAAGTAATGTGCCCAGAACCAGAGAGGGGAGCCCTATTCTGGGGTGTGTCACCTGAGAACTACCCTCTCACAATCTGGGACACCTCAGGGGATGTCAGAGAGTCGGTTTCAGCCTGATCTCTGTAGGCCAGGCCAAGGCACCCCATATGTACCAGGCCTCTAGTTTGAAATAAAACTCTAGATTTTATGTGGATTGTTCTAATTTCAATATTAATCTTCTTATATATTCTGGGATTCACTCCAGGACACTGCATTGAATTTAGCATGATATGTTTATATACACAGATTTATAAAGGGAACATTACTGAATATTCTAAGTAATACTGGAATGTTTAAAAGCACTATTAGCAAAAATAAAATTTATGTATATAAAAGGCTAAGTGACCATTACAACCAAATGACTGGAATGACCAGAATGACCACAATGACCAGTCAACCAGTCACTATGATGCACACCGACCACCAGGGGCCAGATGCTCAATGTAGGAGCTGCCTTCTGGGACCATTGTGCTCCCATAGCCAAACTCCCACACCCTCCCCCCAGGCCAGCAGGCTCCCCCATTGGCCTCAATTGGGGGGGCTGGCCAGTCAACCTCTCATGGCCCTTCCCCTTCAAGCCAGCTGGCCCCCTGATTGGCCCCAATGGGGGGACTAGCTGAACAACCTCCTCTAGTCCCTCTCTTTGCCAGCCAACCTCTTGCAGCCCCTCCCCATAACCAGCCAATCCCCTGATAGGTCTCAATTGCTGGCCAGGCCAAAGGACCCCACCCATGCACGAATTTGTGCCCCAGGCCTCTAGTAATAAAATGACATCACTATTAGCAGAGGCTGGAGAATGAACTGCTTATTGTAGATTCAAACTGGGCTCTGTGCACCTGGACTTTTTCAATACTGATTCTCGGCTAAGGTAGCCATCAGTAATCTGTGATAGCTAGAGAACCCTAAGTATGTGTCCAGATGTGGAAATTCAGGTGATCCCTGTTGCCCAGGATCACTGCCATCTCTATTCATATGCCATAGGGTACACTCAACATGATATTCCTGGAACACAGCCACATCCAGGTCAGGAACTAGGCTAGAAATAGATTTATAGTCATCAGAGTATAGTTGAAGCCATTTCATGGGAAAAGATTCAGTGTGATTACCATGCAGTTCAAGGAAATCTTAAGAAGCTAAGATATGTGGCATGGACAAGGTTAGGACTTGAATCTTGGAACAATGGACAGGTTAGGACTTGGATTTGTGAAGAAGTGGACAAGACTTGGTCTTAGAAAGGCCATTTGAATCCAGAGGACTAAGCCAGGAAACAGAAGGACATCTGAACAGCTTATACAGCAAAGGATCATGGTCCACTGGTCCCAGCCAGGTTAAAAGACAGGGGTGAGAGAGTAAAATTTACCTATATGTAAAGAAATACAGTTTTAACTATGCAAAATAAATAAAGTCATCTATAATAATAAAAGCATAATATGCTAATTAGACAAGTTGTCTTTCCGAATGACCTTCTGGATGAAGCCAGGCTGTGAAGGAAGACCGGGTCCTGGGTGACTGCCAGCAACTGGAGGGAAGCTCAGGTCCCAGATGCTAGAACGAAACCAATGCCGGCAGCCAGGGAAAGGAAGGTCTACTCTTGCACAAATTTCTTGCATTGGGCCTCTAATCTGTAATAAATGAAATTGGAAAATAATATAAAAACTTAAATGGAAATGAGGTGATACATTCCAAAGAACCACTAGGGTCAGTTTCTGGTGAAGAGCAGGGAGGACAGACCTGCTGGGAACTCTACATGTACAGTGGGACACCAGCTGGTCCTTCATAGAAGCCTCTGGACTCTGACTCAAGATGGTTACTAGGAGCCTTCCACTGCCCATTTTGTTCTTTCATTTCCTAACTAGAGCTACAATCTTTATCCCAGTTTCTTTTTCTCTCCTTGGTATTGTTTTGCTACTTAGCTTTTCTCTCTCCGGTATTATATATCCATAGACAGATAAACCGAAGACACACTTTTCTAGGAAAACTTTCAAGCTGTGCATGGAAAGGAGCCAATGATAACAGGCCAGCTCAGGGAAGATCTGCAAGACAGCCTTGCACACTCAGAGACCTAAAGTAACCTCAAAAGATGGTCTGAAATGAAATATTTTTAAATTAAAAAGAAGTTTATGGTAGGTAGCCATGTTTTAAGCCGGTATCTTTCTTGACAAGTACCAACTTTGATGTTAAGGGAGCCTACTGTCTTTTTGCATCTAGGGTAACATACATTTGGAATGTCAGGGTAACTTGTAATCTCCCTTTTTCTAGGCCCCTCGGGGCTCAACCAATGCCTTGGGTGCCAGGACAGATACCACACATTTTCTCATGGTTATTGTCACATTAATTGTTGACTGTTAACAGGCCTGTGCCACTTATGTAAAAGAGGCATGTGATTTTCTTTTTTTTATCCAACCCCAAAGTGACCCCCACTTCGTTTACTCCCCCCTCCCTAATCTATCACAAATAGAATTCATGTAAACCATTTGTGTCGCCTTTTTTGATTGTAATGTATAAAACAAGGTGAAAACTGCCATTCTCAAAGAATAATAGCAATATGTTGAGATGCTGCTTCCCAGCAATTGTTGACAGTTTGGCTCAAATAAACTCACAAAAATTCTTTACAGGTTTGAATGTTTCTCATATTAACAAAGCTCTCCTCTCACTTCCCATCACTCTTGTTGGCAAGTGTGGCTATGTATTGTTGTCCTGAAAGGACATTTAAACTGACCCCACCAGCGCCTGTGCTGCTAGTCATATTTTGTATTGGTTACTCTGATAGGACACAGTCAATAGAAAATCAAGGATGTTGGTACTATCTACTGAAGGTGTACCATGACCTGGGTGTCTTTTAGTTATTTTTTTGTATCATCACTCAGCCTTTATATGATAAAAAGCTGAGACTTGAAGAGGTCAAGTGGCTTGCTCACCTGTACCTTTTAGCACTTCTCCCACCTAAACACTACAAATTTAGGAGACCCTATTTTTTGTTGTTAATCCTCACCTGAGAATTTTTTTTCATTGATTTTTAGGATATGGAAGGGATGGTGAGAAACAGAGAAAGAAACGTCAATGTGAGAGAGACACATTGAATGGCTGCCTCCTGCACACACCCCAACCAGGGCTGGGATGAAACCTGCAACTAAGGCATGTGCCCTTGACCAGAATCAAACCCAGGAAACTTTAGTCCACAGTCTGACACTCTATCCACTGAGACAAACTAGCCAGGGCAGGGAGACCCTTTTAAACTCTCAGGTACAGAAATCTCAAACATATCTGCCCTGGGTTTTTCTTTTTAACAAGCAAAAGATGAAATCATTTCCTGAACAGAAAAGAACTGTAAATTAGTTCATTTACCATGTGACTGTTTAAGAACTACCCATCAGTTTTTCACAACCACATGCCATTTAATAAACTTCCTGAATACAATAAAGCAGACATTACATACTGAAATGATGAGGCAGAATGGGTCATAAAAATCTCAGAGTGAGCATTACTTGCCTCAGGTGCTACAACAAGGCACAGTAGCTATAGACTCAGGAATATTAGCTATCTGAAAAGCATCATAATTTCTGCAAATGGCCCTGTCTGTCATGTTTTACCAAGATTTTGAAATAGAATATATAAATTAAAAATAAGGCATAAAACATGCAGTGCCACATCATGGATGAGGGCATGACTTTAATGGCAGCCAATCAGAAAATTTCATTAGGCAACACTCAGAGTTCCAAAGACAGTATCTCAGGGAGTTCTGAAAACTGTATTTGGCGGTGGGGGGGAATTATGCACACACACACACACACACACACACACACACACCAATGGGTCTAAAATAATCTTGCTCTTGTGCCATGCATTTATTAGTTTGCACAGTAGCTTTTTAAAAAGCCCAATAACTCTCAGATCATACCTATTTTCTCAAAATTACCCTTCAACTTAATTAAAAATTTGTTAGACAGGAAAGCATGTGGTTTGGGTACAGGTAATGTTTGTGTTCCTTTGCACAAGTGTTGGCTAACCCCACATAATCAGATCCACATTTCTTTGCTTATGTGATCTCCCTCTCTCAGCTTCCCAATATACTCACTCTTAACTGTAAAATGCAAATCTTGCATCTTGTTCAGGCGAGTTCAGATTGTCAGCACTTGAGGAATATTCAGTTTCTGTTCTCACTTTTGTAACTTCATCTGGGTATCCTTCTGCTTGTGATTTTACTCATCTTTTTAAAATAAATACAAAATGATGAAAGAATAAATGAATGAGTGAAATGCACAATAATGTCTTGCCGTTTGGTATCCTTGGTCTGCATATCTAAAATAGTGAGTCTGTGCTTACTATTAGAAATGCATGTTCTTAACAGTTCCTTCTTGAAACATACTTATTTATATTCATTAAAAATAAAGTCCCATGGAAGTTAGAAAATTAAATTTTACAAATCCTGTACCTTCAAGGAGATTAGAGTATAATGGATAATCATCCCTCTCCAAATATTTGCTTTGTGACAGATCTTTAAAGGGCTTTAGGAAGTACAAAGTTTAGAATTAATTTGTCTATGCTGGTATAATCGTACACTCTGCTTTTATGCAGTCTCTTTTATGCAGATAACAGGGAGCAATTCTCTCTGCATCCATAGGAGTAGACTTGCAGAGTGGAGAGTAACAGTTTTATAAAAATTGAGTAAGAAAGTGCACTGATTAAATTAGAAACAGAGTTATGTAGCTTCACACCTGGATTTTGAGGAAAAAATAATTAAGGTATTTGTCACCAAAATTTTAAAGAATGCTCCCTACTTGGTCTAAAAGAAAAGACCTCAAAGGTCACCTTTCTTTGTATAAATAGGATTAAAAAGAAGATGCAGAGACCTGAAAATGTCCACTATGTTTTAGGGACACTCTATAAGCATTATTGTATTCTGACTGAAGTAGGCCATTTATTTTTGTTGTTATTAATCCTCACCCAAGGATATTTTCCATTGTTTTTGTTTGTTTGTTTGTTTGTTTTTGAGAGAAGGAAAGACAGAAAAGCATTGATGCGAAAGAGACACATCAACTGGTTGCCTGCAGCATGCACCCCAACTAGGGGATCGTGCCCTGAGTTTTGACCTGTATCAAACCTGGGACCCTCAGTTGGGGGCGCTCTATCCACTAAGCCAAACAGACTAGGGTAGTAGGACATTCCTTTTAAAGCTTGATATATTTGTCATTTGGAGATCTCACGGATTTCTCAATCTTAATGCCCCAGAAATGAATGTATCATCTTCTTACAAAAACATACTTCCAAATTCATGTATCTAATGATTCTTTCAGGCAGAACTAGAGAGCACTCCATGGCTCGGTGGCTCAAAACTTTAATTCTATTTGACATGACCCTTGCCTTTGAGTTCTACATCTAATCAGTTGCTGAGATCTATGATTCTACCTCCAAAATAATTATCAAATCCTACTTTTTATTTTCATTAACCTCTTCCCACCAGTGTAGATTGATAACCTTCACCTAAATATTTACAATAAATTCTGACGGAATGATTTTTTTATGTGAGTGGATGAATTAACATATATGTTGGCTGCTAATACCACGTATCTGCCTTCCAGAGTGTAAATAGTAGAGGAGGGTGTCTATACCAAATTCTTCTTGATACTCCATATATTGCTTCCTATAGAGCCTTGTAGGTTTCATCATTAAAAAAAATTGTTCAATGCTCTTTTTTGGTTGGCTGAGAATGGCCATTATAAGTACTTAATTAAAGTACATTGCTCTAAAAGGATAAATCAGTCCTCTTTAATATTCTTCAATGAACAGGTGTGAGAGAAACATGGGAATCAATTCATATTTAAAATGGTAGCATTTTGAAAGAGAGGAAAATAAATTCTATCCCATGAAAATATGGTTTTATGTGGTCATTTGTTTGCTGAAATAGTTATTACAATTGAAACAAAAAACTGAAATCTATCTTGCTTCGTCTAATAAACAAGTCATTTAACAAAATTATTCCTTTTGTTCCTATGATTAAAAGCAAAGAAAAAAAAAAGTCAGCCAAGCTGCAATGTTCCAGCTGTTTTTGGTTTTATCATTTCAAAGTGTTTGTTTCTATTTCCCCCCACATATATTTGTGTTTGCTTAAATAGAGTCCATTGTGGTGTTGATTGAAAGAACAAATTCCAATTTTTCCATTGCTGATTATGCAGCTTCTATGTTGAATTCTAGTTGGTTGTCAAACTAGGCAGGACATTTTATGTTGAGTTGTCATTGAACTGGTAGACTTAGAAAGGATAACATTTATCAACTTTGACAAAACATCATGCCTTCCACATACCAGAGCTTGTCAAGATTATACTGTGCAGCATACCTTATATTTCAATATTTCTTACTTTCATTCCTCCAAAATACTTCTATTGCTTTTCAAAATATGCATAGATTTCGCTTTAACATTTGCATATTTTTTTTAAAAGTCTGATGTGATTGGAAGATTGAATCATGTCCAGCATGGCCAGGGTTAAACCTGAGGAGGGGAAGTGAAGGATAATAAACGGCAAATAAGTGAATACAATTGGGACCAGGTGGATCACTGAGCCTGGATGAGGAAATAGTGACACAGCCTGTAAGCCAAAGCTTGATTTTTATAGTCAGATCACACAAAGCAAAATAAGGGCAAGATGTTTACAATGTTCTTGTGAATTTCAAATATGCTTCTTTCCTGTTGTTGCCATTCTATGCTCTCTATTAAGCTTTACTCTGGCAGTACTTGATGCACCCCTGCATCCCATATTCCTTAGCTATCTAGAAGTACAGGGTCGAACTGTAAGGTCAAGCTTACAACCATAACTTTTTGGCTATAATTGTGCTGGGAGGGCTTTGCTCTCCAAGCTGGGACTTGTATGTGGCTTTGCCACAAGTCAGTCCAAGGCTTGCACCTGTCTAAATGCTGTAGCAGCTCTCCACAGAAGATAATTATTTTGTCTGTCAGAGAAGGCAAAAAATGACAAGGAAAGACTGTTTGCAAGAGGAATTATTGGACTTATCAGATTTATAGGAATTTATTGAGAAATAAGTAGTGTGTTTTGCTGTTTCTAATGACTAAAATAAATTTCTCCTGCCTGGCCAGCATGCCTCAGTGGTTGAGCATCAACCTATGAATCAGGAAGTAATGGTTCATTTCTGGGTTGTGGGGCTGATCCTCAGTGAGAGGCATGCAGGAGGTAGCCAATCCTGATCAAGTGCTTTTAACATATCTTTAATGTTATAGCACATATTATAAAGCATTTCAATTTTAATTCTTTAAGAGCCACCCACTATAATTTTCAGCAAAATGATTTATTCAGGTACTCTTACCAAAAATATTAGAGAAAAATGATTCTACAACTTATTATTGGAACAGCTATAAATTAGTTTACAGGTATTGGTGCAGGGAACAAAGTGGTACCCACCTCCCTAACTAGATATTATCCAATTCATGTTATTGTTGTAACATATTACATTTAAATTCTAGGGATAAGAGGAATAAGTTACAAACCAAATCTAAATTGTACCTGATTTTCTTTTACATTTTTATATTTTTGAGTTGCTGTTTATCATCCTTTCATTTGAACTTGAAGAGACAACTTTACTCTTTTATTTATTTATTTATTTATTTATTTATTCATTTATTTATTTATTTATTTTGTAGAACAGGTCAAGTGGTAATGAACTCCCTGGGCTTTTGTCACTCATTTTTTGAAGGATTTTTTTTTTTTCTGTATATAACATTTTTGGTTGACAGGTGTTTTCTTGCACTTCAACTATACAGTTCCACTGTCTTCTAGCTGGCAAGGTTTGTTCTGAGTAATTCAGATTATTTTATGAGGAATTCCTGTGCTTGATTAGACACTTTCCTTGCTACTTTCAAGATTCACCTTTTTGCCTTTGAATTTGACAATTTCATAATGATGTGTCTTGTTGTAGATCTCTTTATTTTTTTTCTAGTGGAGATTTTTTATGCTTTTTAAAAATATTTGTAAGGCAGTGTGCCACATAACGATGCTTTGGTCAATGACAAACTATATGATGGTGGTCCCATAAGATCATCATCCTATATAATAAAAGGGTAATATGCAAATTGAACCCAACAGTAGAATGACCAGAACGAACTCAACCAGTCACTGTGGGGTGCACTGACCACCTCTCGTTCCCTTTACCCACTGGCAGGTTCCCAACACCTCATGGCAAACAGGGAACCAAGGGTGGGTGGTGGGTGACACAGGCAGTGCCAGGCCAAGGCCCTCACCCTGCTGGTTGCCTCTCCTACAAAAAGGTGACCTGTGGTGGTGGCCATGCTGGTAAGGAGATAGGAACAGCTGATGTCTTGGTCCCTCCCCGCAGGCAGCAGGCTTCGATCATCCAATGGTGAATGGGGAACCGGGTGAGGGAAGGCGGGGCCAGCTGCTGGCAGCCTGGGAAGGTGGCCCTGATCACAGACCAAGCCTAGGGACTGTACCCACATATGAATTTCATGCGCCGGGCCTCTAGTTGATTATAATAAAATATTTGTTTGCAATATTGAAAAAAAAGAATAGGCTGGACAAGATTAAAATGTTGAATTTACTGCTAAATATGATTGGTTTAAATAGATGAGAAGGCTCAGCATGCTATTCAGCTAACTTGCACCCCCAGCCTGAAGTTGGCAATAGAGTGAGGGGATAAGGCTGATAAAAGTAGAGTCTGGTGGCCTGCCCTTGCTTTCCCACACCCAACTTTGTATACCCAACTTTGTATAAGTACACATAAACTGATACACATAAACTGATATACTTCCCCTATCTCAGTTTCTTTTTATCTCTCTTTTCTCCTTATATTATTCCTCTCTCTTTCTCCCTCACTGCCTTTCTTTTCTCTCTCAGTTCCTTTATCCACTCTCCTATCCCCTTTATTTTTGTCATCTTAAACTGTATTTTTCTGGGTCTCTTTTTACTTCTACTATCCCTTTTCCTTCCTTCTTTCTCTCTCTACCCTCTCCCTCCTCTTGATGTCTACTCTATTTCCTATATTGTCTCCCTCTTCAGCTTTCTCTCTGCCCCTCTAACACCTGCATATATGCACACACATACATTTGCTCTTTTATAATGTATTTTTACACTACCATTTATGCTTAGATATACATATACTTAGATTATTTTTCTTCCTTTGATTTAAATTTTAATCTTCAATTACAGTTGACATTCAGCATTATTTTATGTAAGTTTCAGGTATATATTATCATAGTGGTTAGACAATCATATAATTTACAGGATGATCTCTCTAATATTTCCAGTACCCTTCTGGCACCATACATAGTTATATTATTGACTATATGCTCTATGCTCTATATTACATCCTCATAACTATTTTGTAACTACCAATTTGATATTTTACCTTTTTCACCTATTCCTTTATGTTACCCTCTCTGGTAACCATTAGTTTTTGCCCTGTATCTATGATTCTGTTTCTGTTTTGTTTATTCATTTATCGTGTTGTTTAGATTCTGCATGTAAGTAAAATCATATGGTATTTGTCATTCTCTATCTGACTTATATTTTAGCATAATACTCTCTAGTAAACAAATTGGGATACATTTAACTAAAAAGGTTTGCACAACAATGGAAAACATGGGTAAAAAAATTTACAATTTACTTCACATAAAAAAATATTTGTCAATGATACATCCCGTAAGGGGTATAAGGAAGTCATACAACTCAACACCAAAACAATCCAATCATATGAACTCCATATTCATTGCTGCATTATTTACTATAGCCATGACATAGAAGCAACACAAGTGTCCCTCAATAGATGAGTGGATTAAAAGTTGTGCATACATATAATGGAATATTACTTGGCAATTAAAAAGAAGAAATTGTTACCATCTGTGACAGCATGGATAGACCATTGTATTGTAATTGCTTATACTATTCAGTAGAGTAATACCCTATATACTAAAAGCCTAGTATGTAAATTGTCCCTTTGACTGGGAGTTCGATAGGGGGTTTGAGAAGAGGCTGGAGCCAGAGGCTGAAGCAGCAGCAGTGGTGGCAATGGCAGCGGCAGTGGCAGCAGCAGGCAGCTGGGGAAAGGGAGGTGCCCACAATCGACATCTGCAAGGGACCCTTCCCATGCACGATGTTAAATGTTTTTAGCCTCAGAGCAATAGGTTATAGCCTATAGCGTCGGTGTATATTAGTCTGCACCATCTAGGTTATGTAAGTGCATGCTATGGAGTTTTTTTGTTTCTTTGTTTGTTTGTTTTTAATTAAATCTTTATTATTGAGGTAATTAAATTTGTTTCTCTTTTTCCCCCTCCATAGTTCCCCTCCACCAAACTCCCACCCTTCTCTCTTCCCTTACTTCCCTCCCATTGACCTCCTCCATAGGTGTATGATTTTTGTCCAGGCTCTCCCTGTACAACCCTCACCCCTTCCCCCCCGAGAATTATCAGTCCACTCCCTTTCTGTGCTCCTGATTCTATTATATTCACCAGTTTATTCTGTTGATCACATTTTTAATTCACTTAATTTTTAGATTCACTTGTTGATAGATATGTATTTGTTGTTCATAATTTTTTGTGTTTTACCATTTTCTTCTTCCTCTTCTAAAAGAGTACCTTTCAGCATTTCAAACAATATTGGTTTGGAGTTGATGAACTCCTTTAGCTTTTTCTTACCTGTGAAGCTCTTTATCTGCCCTTCCATTCTGAATGATAGCTTTGCTGGATAGAGTATTCTTGGTTGTAGGTTCTTGCTATTCATCATGTTGAATATTTCTTGCCACTCCCATCTGGCCTGCATTGTTTCTGTTGAGAAATCATCTGACAGTCGTATGGGAGCTCCTTTGTAGGTAATGAACTGTTTTTCTCTTGCTGCTTTTAATATTCTCTCTTTGTCTTTTGCTCTTGGTATTTTAATTATGATGTGTCTTGGTATAGTCTCTTTGGATTCCTTTTATATGGGGTTCTGTATGTTTCCTGGACTTGTAAGTCTATTTCTTTTACCAGATGTGGGAAGTTTTCAGTCATTATTTCTTCGAATAGGTTTTCAGTATCTTGCTCTCTCTCTTCTTCTGGCACCCCTACGATTCTGATGTTGGTACACTTGAAGCTGTCCCAGAGGCTCCTTACATTATCTTCACATTTTTGGATTCTTTTCTCTTCTTGTTTTTCCAGTTGAGTGTTTTCTGCTTCTTTATATTTTAAATTTTTGACTTGATGCTTCCCTTTCTCTAGTCTGCTGTTAGAACTCTGTATAATATTTTTATATTAGTCAGTGTATGTTTAATTTCTAGTTGGTCCTTTTTCATCTCTAGTTGGATCTTTTCCATCTCTAGTTGGTCCTTTTCCATCTCTAGTTGGATATTTTACATCTCTAGTTGGTCCTTTTTCATCTCCTCTTGGCTCTCACTAACTTTATCCAACTTTTCTAGGATATTCTTGAAAAACCTTATAAGCGTGGTTTTGAACTCTATATCCAGTCATTCGTTTTCCTCCATTTCTTTTGTTTGTGATCACTTCCCATGTCTTGGCATTTTCACTATGCCGGGAGAACTTCTGTGTTGGATTTAGCCTTCTGATATCAAACTTGCAAAACCACAGAAGCCTCTGTTGAGCTTGGGATGGTTGGACTCTCAGAGCTTAAGGGACCGCCTTGCTTCCAGTTGGCCCCGCCCGCCATGACCCCTGAGTCTCACGTGACTGGGTAATCGCTGGAACTGTCCTTGTGCACCCGCACAGTGCCTCTAGACCGCTGCATTTCCGGCTACCCTGTGTTCCAGGACCACAGGAGTCTCGGTCCTCAGGGTTTCACCGGAAACAGGGACTTAGTGGAGTCAGAAGTGGCACAGTTGGGAGGGTCTGGCTCCTGCGCACTAGCGAAAGCCAGTGGCACAATCAGCAGTCTCTCCTCTGCACACAGTGCCATGCGCGCCACCAGACCTCTGATCTTTTACGATTCCCCTAAATTTCCGTGCACCTATCCCTTTTCACAGTCCAAACTCCCCCTGTATGAGTTTTGGCTGGATCTGGGGTTTAGTGTCATAGGATAAGTCATTCAAAGCCTTTGAGAGTCTCCGTTTCCCTCCTGCCAGAGAAAACCAGCCAGGTACTCAGGCACCTGCTCTCTCCATCTGCAGGTCTCCATACCTCAGCTTTTTGCAGCTCCTCTGGGTCTCCGTGAGCCCCTCTCTTTCCCTCTAGTTGTAGAATTTCCACTCAGACAGCTTTCCTGTGGTTCTGGATGATGTCCGTTCTGTCTTTTAGTTGTAGTTTTGAAATTGTTGTGCGAGGCAGCAGTGTAGGTGTTTACCTATGCCACCATCTTGGATTCCTCCTCACTATGAAGTTTTTATAAGAAAGAAATTGACTGACAATGCATTTCTCAGAACATATCCCTATTAAGCCACACTTGAAACATTTCTTCAAATTTGGGGATTTTTCAGTCAATACTTCTTCAAATAAGCTCTAAGACTCATTTTTTCTTCTGAAATTGTCATAATATACATATTTGAACTATTTAATATTGTCTCATAAGTTCAATATCACTTTTTTTTCCATTAAAAAAGTCTTTACACAATAATTTTAAATGATCTATCTATAAGTTCATTGATTATTTTTTCTGCCTTTTTAAATCTAATATTAGGTCCCTCTAGTGAATATTTCAATTTAGTTATTGTATTTTTTAAGCTCCAGAATAGCAATATTTATTAATATTTTATTTATTTATTTATATTCTTATTTTATTCATATATTATTCTCATGACTTCCTTTAAGTCTTTCTCTTGTTTTCCTCTAACTTTTCAAGCATATGTAAGACTGATGTTTTAAGACTTTTGTTCAGTAGTCTGAACCCTAAGATTCTTTGGGATCAATTTTGGAGATTTACTTTTTTCTATGAGTGAGTAATAATTCCTTGTTTCTTTACATGTTTTGTGACCTTTTGCTTAAAACTGGGCATTTGGAAAAAATAGCCATATCTTTACAGAATGGTTCCAAGTAATAGAGTATCACTAATCAGTTTAACCTGAAGATCTAAGTTATTTTCAGGCCTTTCTTGGTGTACATATTCTCTGGGTCTCTATGTGTGATTAAAAACAATTCTCTGATTTACTTACATACACAGATGATTTTAAATGTCTTAATTTAAGAGTCTCAATCTTACTTTTTTTCAGGGCCTAAGCTATTCTATTTATCTGCCTATAATCTCTTTTTCTCATGTACCAATGCGACTCTAATCTCCTACATTTTCACATGTTGCAACACATTCCATTGCTTTCAGTGGCCTCCAACCTGATATCCAAACTATGCTTTTATTTTGCTTGAGCTCTTTTTATTTTTATTAGTGAATGTATTATATAAGTTCCCTTTCTTCCCCCATTGACCTCTGCCAGCCAGTTCCCGCTCCCATCCCCAGACTCTCACCACCCCATTGTCTGTGTCTACGGGTTATGCACATATGCATATTAGTTCACTGGTTGGTCTCTTCCTACCCATTCTCCCCTGCCTTCCCTCTGAGGTTCAATGATCTGTTCCATACTTGAGCTCTAAGTTAGCTGAAACAGAAATAAATCCATTGGGCAGACCCTAGACAAATAACAAATTCCCAACAAATTCTACTTCTTTCTTGGGGGAGAAGCAGGGAATTGAATGGCTTTCTTTTAACAGTGTCAAACTCTGTTGCACCAAAGAGAGGGAGGGGGAGAAATGCACCACAGACTTTTCTACTTTGTGCATGTATGGATAAGCATGTGAGTGTGTATGTGTGTCTTGGGGGTGGGGGGTGGATCTTGGTTGGGACTCCATCTGTTTATTTCATAATTGTGGCTAGTTTTAGTGTTAACACAGAAGCCATTTCAATTAGTATGTTGTTGCTTCCATATGGGAACACAAATCTGGAGATTAATAGTGTGCTATCTTGCTAATATCTTTATGCTAGTTCATATTACTTCTGAAAGTATAGGAGACATTTGGAAATGAAAGGCCATCCTCCAAATTGGCAACAGACAGATTCAGCCAGTTCTGCTTTCTATTGGTAATAGAGAGAAAGAATTAAGATTTCCCATTTGTCCTGTAGTGGTGAAAAATCGAAATTTCAGCTCTCTTAGGAAAAGTAAGAAAAAAAATGTGAACTTCATGTTTTTCAAGAACTTTAAATAGAATAATTATATTAAAAATAAGAATAATTATGTAGAATGTGACTTCAAATTATTGAGTCATGAAAAGCCTTCCATACAAAGAACTTATACAATTTAATTAAACTCTAACCCTCAAAAGAAAGTAAATTTAATTTTGTTATTCATACTGCTGGTTGCATGACAGAATGGGGTTGTAGCTCACTGAAAATTGCAGTACAAATTAACACAGACTTCCCTGGAAAACATTTTACATAGAGAATATAATCCATTGTGTCATCCATCCATTCATTCATTCATTCATTAAATATTTATTTAGTTTCTGCAGTGACATTGTATTTCATAGCACATGGCTCAAAGCTGCCCCTATATATCTCTTTATATATATGAAAGATACACACACACACACACACACACACACACACACACACACACACATATATATATATATATATATATACATATATATATATTTATATATATGTGTGTATACATATATATGTGCATATATGTGTATATATACTTATATGTGTGTATATATGTGTGTATATATACACACACACATATGTATTTCAAGTAACTACACAATTATATATAAGATTACAATTATAATGTGCAAAATGAAGAAAAGCTATGCCAAACTGAAAAAGTGTCAAAGAGGAGGATCTTTCCTAAACTGGGAGATCAAAGAAAGATTCCTTGGAAATCCAAATTTGAGCTGAGATCTACAAGAGGAATGATAATCAATGCATTAATTTATATATTGAGACAATATGTTCACCACATATTCTTTACCCCTGAGAAATTGAGAAAACTACATTTTCCAGCACATTAGAATTTGGAGATACCTCTTTTGGCCAACATCATGTGAGCAGCTGTAATATAACCACTTCCGTCTTGGTGCCTATCAGGTCGTTTGTGATCTACTTTCTTTTCTTATGTGAAATGGTTGAGAGCCTAGGAATCCAGAATAGTAGAGAACCATTGTGGAAGAAGCCTGAATGCCCATTACATTGACTGAAGAACATCTGGCCAATCTTTATCAACTTCGCTTGAGCTATGAATAGACATTTATAGTATTAAGTGACTATGATGTCTGAGGGTGCTTGTTACCTAAACATGGACATAGAAGGGCCTTCAAGACATTTTTATCTTATATGCATAATGTGTGTGTATATCAGTGGAGAAGTTAGGCTGAAATAATATTTGAGAGTTGTCCGTATGTAGATCATAATTGAAATTATGTGTTCAGATGTAAATGCCTGGTAAGAAAACATAAAGTAAAAAGATATAAATTTGTGTTTAATATTGCTGAAAGCAATTGCAAAGGTGAGATGGAATATAAAAGTATGCATTAGCTTTATGGAAAAGATAGAAATTCATGACCTTTGGAAAAACTATTTCCTGGTAACATGGACAAAAGCAAATTGGAGTATGTTGAAGAATAGAGGGTGATAAAATAGAGACAGTATAAACTATGTCCAATGAATTTTTACTTTAGAGAATATTCTATTTGTCATATTAGAGAAAGCTGAGTAGATTTAAATATTGAATATTTAAAGGGAAAGCAAAGTACATAGAAGGGGGAACCAATGTTTCAGATTCTTGGGAAGATATGGAGTTATGTTATGCAAGGCCTTGTAGAGAAATTGACCGTGGACAAGAAAAAGGATAGTTCTCCATTGTAAGTAAAAAGTAAAAAAGGAGAATGGACAAAAGCATTAATTTATCAATCTCTCAATTAGAAGAGGTTTGTTAGAATAAATGGAAGATGTACCTCATCTGTTCTCTAAGCTTTGGAGTTTGGAGGTATGGACATTTACTGAGAGGAGTGCAAAGGGAACCCTAATTGAAGACTCTGATACAGGAGAAATGATAACTGACTATACAAGTATAGCTTCTAATGTTTAGGGGGAATAAAAATACTTATATAACATCATCTAGAAATTCTTCTCTTACTAACTAATTCTAGGGAAATAATACATGGTACACATATTTCATAAACAATTAGATTATTGGTATAGTATTAACTATAACTGTAAAAATGAAAACAACCTACATATTAAAGATCCATTATACATTCATTAAAATGTATAAGAATATTTAACAACATAGATAAATGATTTTTTAAAGTTAAATAAGAGTTTGATTTTGAAATTTTATACGTGTATGTATATGTCTCCATGAAAAACGTAAGATTATAATGTATTACTGAAGTGGTAACAATTAACATATTTTGGTGATGGGATAATGGGTATTTTTCTTTTTATATACTTTTTTATAAGTGTTTAAATCAGCAAACACTATAAAAATAATAAAAATCTACTTCATTTATTCTGTCTTTTAACTATGTTGATGTAATTTAAGACTTGAAGAAAAGTAACAAGAATAGCACAGATAATTTTCTTATACACTATAGTCATATGCTCCCAAATGCCAATAACTTATTTAATTTTCTTTTTTTATCTTTATATATACTAGCATGTGCATATTTTAAGTTAGGAAAAATAAAAAATAAGTATAGTTTTTCTGAAGACTGGATAAACTTTAGGAAGAATTATTTGACAATATATTTGCCATACCAAAGCACACAATAATTATTAAACTGGGTTTGTGATATTAGAATTATTAATAATTCATTTACTTACATATATGTTGAATGCCAAGTCTATGATGAAGTGAAAACACTTCACTGGCATTCTACAGATAGCAAATTTTAATTCTTCCCTTTCTTTCAGGTGGTTGAACATTGCAGAATCACACAACCTATTTAGGTTTTCAGTCATTTCTGAGCCAAATTAAGAGCTCAGAATAGATTTTTGAATTTCCTTTCACTTCAAATAAGGGGTCCAATCAGACTATGCAGTTAATTTATTTGCAATCTATTCTGTAGGCTTCTATATACTTCACCTGCCTCTGAATGTTGGTTTCATTATTTTGTCTATCCTATGAACATCCATTGGAGCCAGGCAGTAAGGTAGATACCAGAAATGAAGAGAAAGATGTTGCCTATCTGTAAAGACTTCACAGTTGAGAAAAGTACAACAGCCAAGTGAATCAAGCATAACATGTCACTATGATGACAGATATAGAGAGTAAGCATAGATAGTTGTAAGAATACAAAGATGAGAGAGAAAAAAAAAATATTTCACTCAACCAAAGTGAAATAAAGCAAAGAAAAAAAATGCACCTAACAGAAGTATCATCTAATCTGGAATACATTAAATTTAAATGCTAAATTTTAAAATAGAAACTAATATAAGATTTTCCGGAAGGTGACAATATGGTAGTGGTAAAGGGACTTATTCTGTAGCTTGAAAGAAGGAAGACTTTATATTTTATGTGTATGTGAAGATGAACTGGAGGTGCAAGAGGAAATAGCATAAATAGGGACAAATACAATGAGTGTTTATGCCAGATTCCATAACTTGTGCATGTTTTAAAACTTTCAGGAAAAAAGTTCCTATTAGAGCAACCTATATTCTTTTGACAATGTCACATACTCATTACTAACTTAATATTTTTTTTCTTATGGCTCAGTTTCTGCTTGGAAACTTTTCTCTATATTTACCTAAATCACACCAGCACACAAAGTTTAACATTTAACTACTATTTAATGTGTGGTTAGATATTGTGCCATGTGCTGCACTAGATTCTTGAATTATAGAGATGAGCAAGAATTTTAATAGAATTTTTGTTTTCTTGTAGTAGAATCTACCATCATATCCCTGCTCATATGATTGTCTAACTACAACTATGATAAATCCTATGAAGAAGGTAGGTATAATAAGAGGGTGCTGCTATACTCTTCAGAGTAAGGAATAAATTTTGGAACCATTTAATAAATTATATAACTGTATATAACCACTATACTATACACATGAAATTAATATATTATTAAACATCTACTGTAATTTAAATTAAAAAAAATAAACATTTTAAAGAGAGTAAGTGTTAAGGAACACTTGAATAGATCTCTGAACTGTAAATTGAGATTTACTCACTTGAGAAGTAATGCTTTGTGGTACTATCCCAGTGCAGGATGGTCATTGGAAGAATCCATAAAAAAATATGGAAAAAAATGAGGAGAATCAAAGATGGTGGCATAGGTAAACACCTACACTGCTGCCTTGCACAACAATTTCAAAACTACAACTAAAAGACAGAACGGACATCTTCCAGAACCACAGGAAAGCTGTCTGAGTGGAAATTCTACAACTAGAAGAAAAGAGAGGGGCTCACAGAGACTCAGAGGAGCTTCAAAAAGCTAAGGTATGGAGACCCACACAGAGAGAGCAGGTGTTGGAGAACCTGGCTGGCTTTCTCTGGCGGGAGGGAGACGGAGACTCTCAATGGCATTGAACCCCTTATCCTACAACACTAAACCCCAGATTCAGCCGAAACTCATACAGGGGGAGTTTGGACTCTGAAAAGGGAGAAGTGCATGGAAATTTAGGTGAGTTGCAAAAATCAGAAGTCTGGTAATGCACACAGCACTGTGTGCAGAGGACCGACTGCTGATTGTGCTGCTGGCTTTTACGAGTGGGCGGGAGACAGACCCTCCCAACTGTGCCATTTCTAACTCCATTAAACCCCGGTTTCAGGCGAATGCCTGGGGACCCAGATTTATATGGTCCCAGATCACAGGGGAGCCAAAGGGAGAGCAGTCTAGAGGCACTGTGAGAGTGAGCGCACGCACACAGGGACCACTCGAGCAATTACCAAGTCACGTGAGACTCGGGGGCCGTGGAGGGTGGGACCGACTGGAAGGCAAGGTGGTCCTTTAAGCCCTGAGAGTCCACCCATCCCAAGCTCAACAGAGAGGCTTTTGCAGTTTTGAAAGCCTGATATCATAAGGCTGAATCCAACACAGAAGTATTCCCAGCATAGTGAAAATGCCAAGACAACAGAAGGGATCACAAAAAAAAAAAGAAATGGAGGAAAACAAATGACTGGATATAAAGTTCAAAACCACGCTTATAAGGTTTTTCAAGAATATCCTATAAAAGTTGGAAAAAGTTAACGAGTCCCAAGAGGAGATGAAAAATAACCAAGAAGAAATTAAAAAGATAAAAATAGAGATGGAAAAGGACCAACTAGAAATTAAACATATACTGACTGAAATAAAAAAATATATATATTATTCAGAGATCTAACAGCAGACGAGAGGAAAACAAGAATCAAGTCAAAAATTTGAAATATAAAGAATCAGAAAACACTCAACTGGAAAAGCAAGAAGAGAAAAGAATAAAAAAAAAATGTGAAGATAAGGAGCCTCAGGGACGGCTTCAAGCATACCAACATCAGAATTGTGGGGGTGCCAGAGGAAGAGAGAGAGCAACATTCTGAAAACCCATTTAAAGAAATAATGACTGAAAATTCCCACATCTGGTAAAAGAAATAGACTTACAAGTCCAGGAAGCACACAGAACCCCATATAAAAGGAATCCAAAGAGACTATACCAAGACACATCATAATTAAAATACCAAGAGCAAAAGACAAAGAGAGAATATTGAAAGCAGCAAGAGAAAAACAGTTCATTACCTACAAGGGAGCACTCATACAACTGTCAGCTAATTTCTCAACAGAAACTATTCAGGCCAGATGGGAGTGGCAAGAAATATTCTATGTGATGAATACAAGAACTTACAACCAAGAATACCCTATCCAGCAAAGCTATCATTCAGAATGGAAGGGCAGATAAAGAGCTTCACAGATAAGAAAAAGCTAAAGGAGTTCATCAACTCCAAACCAGTATTATATGAAATGCTGAAAGGTACTCTTTTAGAAGAGGAAGAAGAAAAAGGTAAAAGATAAAAAATTATGAACAACAAATACATATCTGTCAAGAAGTGAATCTAAAAATTAAGTGAATTAAAAATGTGATCAACAGAATAAACTGGTGAATATAATAGAATCAGGAGCACAGAAAGGGAGTGGACTGATAATTCTCAGGGGGAAAGGGGTGAGGGATGTACAGGGAGAGCCTGGACAAAAACCATACACCTATGGGGGAGGTCAATGGGAGGGAGGTAAGGGTAGAGGGAAGAGTGGGAGCTGCGTGGAGGGGAGCTATGGGGAAAAAAAAAAGAGGAACAATTGTAATAATATGAATAATAAAGATTTAATTAAAGAAAAAATATATGGAAAAAGGGACCATTTTTGCTACCAACTCTCCTGGACCACTGCCTACTCTCCCAAGATTCCACAACTTCACACCTTCTCCCTTAACTTAGCCACAGGAGGAGGGGGAAAAAAGGCAGTGGAATAGCCTTGCCCTTGAGCAGAGAGAAAGAACAGCTGAGAGTAGCACTGGGAGTATTTGTTGATGAGTTACAGGAGAGCTGTATTCCAGGAGAAGGTGGGGGACAGCTGGACAGGGCTCTCCTAAATGGGCAGCCCCCACTGCTGCTGGGGTTTCTCCCGGAGACACCAGCTCTGACAAGGAGATCACGCCTTCTTGAAGGGGCAAGTAGATGTTATCAGAAGCCTGAAAATCTACAAGTATGGCATCCACTGAATGGCTGCCAATCCCAGAGCACCAGTTCCAATTTGGCATAAACAATTAGATTTAGAGGAGCTTATGCTCCATAGGGAAAGGTCAAATTTCACCTGGGGTAAGGAGAGAGAGAACTACATAACCAGATACCAGAGAAAAGAGACCATGGGAGAGAAAGAAACAGCCCACATATGAAAGAAAAACAGGCATCACGAGAAAAGGAAGTAAATGAAATGGAGGTAAACAACCTGCTAGAGAAAGAATTCAGAGAAATGGTCATAGGTGGCTGAAAAAAAAAGGAAGACAAATTTGACAATGTAAGAACCAAGAGGAAATGAAGATGAACAAAGAAGAAATGAAAAATGATGTTGCTGTTGTAAAGAACTCAATAGAAAGCATCAAAAGTAGACTAGAAGAAGCAGAGGACTGCATCAGTGAGCTAGAAGAGAAGGTAGGAAAAAATACTCAAGTGGAGCAGCTTCTAGAAAAAAAAAATTAAAAAGCAGGAGGAGAGCCTAAGGGAATTTTGGGACACACAAAACAACATCCACATGATAAGGGTGACAGAAGGAGAGGAAACTGAGCAAGGAATAGAAAACCTATTTGAAGAAATAATAACAGAAAACTTCCTAGATAGAGGGAATAAAAAACCCACACAAACCCAAGAATCTCACAGAGTCCCAAGCAAAATGAACACCAAAAGACCAATACCAAGGCACATTATAATTAAATTGGTTAACACCAACGACAAAGTAAGAATCTTAAAAGCAGCCAGAGAGAAACAGAAACTTACCTACAAAGGAACCCCATGAGACTAGCGACTGATTTCTCAATAGAAACTCATCAGGCCAGAAGGGAATGGAATGAAATATACTAAGTCATGCAAAGGAAGGGTCAGAATAAAAGAATACTCTACCCATCAAGGCTTTCAATCAAAATTGAAGGTGAAATCAGGAGTTTCACAGACATAAAAAGACTAAGGGAATTTATTACAATCAAACCAGCAATACAAAAAATACTAAAGGGTCCACTTTAAAAGAAGGGGGGGGGGGGGAAGGAAGCCAAGAAGGAACACACGGGTAAAGAATAAAAATGGCAATAAATAAGTACCCATCAATAATAACTTTCAATTTAAATGGATTAAATGCTCAAATTAAAAGACATAGTACTAAATAAGAACACATGACCAATATATCTGCTGTCTACAAGAAACCCACCTCAGAAAAAAAAAAAAAGAAGCACACAGACTGAGGATGAAAAAATATTTTTCAGGATAATGGAAACAAAACAAAACAAAAAAAGCTGGGATAGCAATACTTACATCTGAAAATTTAGATATCAAAATGAAGGGCACAACAAGAGATAAGGAAGTCCACTTCATAATACTAAATAGAGCAATCCAACAAGAAAAAATAACTCTGGTAAACGATACAGGAACACCCAAATACATGAAAAACAAACAAACTCCTGGAAGATATCAAGGGAGAGATAGACAACAATACAATCATAGTAAGAGACTTTAATACCCCACTAGCACCATTGATAAATTGTCTAAACAAAATAATAGAAAAGAAACATCAATCCTAAGTGACTCACTAGACCAGAAGAAATTAATTGATATCTTCAGAACATTTCACCCCAAAGCCACAGAATATACATTATTCTCAAGTGTACATGGGTGATTTTCAAAGATAGACAATATGTTGTGTCACAGGCAAAGTCTCTTCAAATTCAAGAAGATAGAAAGCATATCAAGCATCTTCTCAAATCACAGTGACATAAAACTGGAAATCAACTACAATAAAAACAATCCAAAAAAGCAAACACAGGGAGACTAAACAGCATTCTATTAAACAATGAGAGATAAAGGAAGAAATAAAACCATCATGGTAACAAATGACAATGAAACATATTAATCCAAAATTTATGGGACACAGTGAAAGCAGTCTTGAGAGGGAAGTTCATAGCCCTACAGCCTACTTGAAAAACAAGAAACATTGGTAATAAATTACCTATCCCTACAACTCAAAGAGTTAGAAAGAGAGTAACAAGGAAAGCCCAATGTAAGCAGAAGGAAGGAAATAGTACAGATCAGAACAGAGATAAATGACATAGAGACCAAAGAAACAATAAAAAAGATCAACAAAACCAGAAGCTGTTTCTTTGAAAGGATAAACAAGGTTGATGAACCTCTAGCTAGGCTCACCAAGAAGCCAAGAGAGAGGATCCAAATAAACAAAATCAAATGAAAGAGGTGAAATAACAATAGACTCCATTGAAATACAAAGCATTTAAAAAAATACTATGAACAACTCTATTTACAAAAATAAAAACAAACCAAAAAAAAAAAAAAAAAACCTGGACAACCTGGAGGGAAATGGACATATCCCTAAAAAAGATAACCTTCCAAATTCAATCGGAAATAATCTGAACATCTCAATAGACCAATAGCTATGGAAGAAATTGAAGTAGTCATCAAAAAGTTTCCATCAAACAAAAGTCTGGGGCCAGTTGGTTACACAGAGGAGTTTTATCAAACATTCAAGGAAGAATTAAAACCTATCCTCCTCAGACTATTTCATAAAAATTCAAGAAGAAGGAACACTTCCAAACACCTTCTATGCAGCCAGCATTACCCTAATCCCAAAACCAGATAAAGACAAACACAATGAAATAGAATACAAACCAATATCCTTGATGAACAAAGATGCTAAAATCCTCAACAAAATTCTGGCAAATTGGATCCAGAAGTACATCAGAAAGATCATACACCATGACCAAGTAGGATTTATCCTAGCGATATAAGGATGGTACAATATCCACAAGTCAATAAACGTGATACATCACATAAGAAAATTGAGAATTAAAAATCACATAGTCATATCAATTAATTCAGAAATAGCATTTGACAAAATCCAACACCCTTTCTTGATAAAAATTCTCAACAAGGTGGGAATAGAAGGATCATACCTCAACATCATAAAAGCCATATATGATAAACTCACAGCTAACATCATACTCAATAGGCAAAAACTAAAACTATTTCCCCTAAGAACAGGAACAAGACAGGGATGCCCACCATCACCACTCCTCTTCAACATAGTACTGAAAGTATTAACCATTGCAATTAGACAAGAAGAAGAAATAAAAGGCATCCAAATTGGAAGAGAAGAAGTAAAGCTGCCTTTATCTGCAGGTAACATGATATTATACATAAAACAACCTAAAGACTCAATAAAAAAAAACTTATAGACTTAATAAAAGAATTCGGCAATGTAGCAGGAAACAAATTTAACTTCAAGAAGTCTATGGCATTTCTATACATCAATAGGGAATGTACAGAAAGAGAGACTCAAAAAGCAATTTCATTTACCATCGCACCAAAAAATTCAGATACCTAGGGATAAACTTAACTAAGGAAGTAAAAGACCCAAATGTGGAAAACTACAGGACACTGAAAAAAGAGATAGAGGAAGACATAAACAGATGGAAGAGCATAAAATGTCCATGCTACCCAAAGCAATCTATAGATTCTTGCACTACCAATTAAAATAGCAATGGTATATTTCACAGACGTAGAAAAACTCTCCAAAGATTCATCTGGAACAAAAAAGACCCCAAATACCCATAGAAATCCTGAAAAGAAGAATAAAGTAGGTGGGATCTCAATACCAGATATCCAGCCGTATTACAAAGCCACTGTTCTCAAAAGAGCCTGGTACTGGCACAAGAACTGACATATAGACCAATGGAATAGAATAGAGATATCCACCCAAACTACTATGCTCAATTAATATTTGACAAAGGAGGCATGAACATACAATGGAGTCAAGACAGCCTCTTCAATAAATGGTGTTGGGAAAATTGGACAGATACATGCAAAAAAATGAAACTAGATCACCACCTTATACCATACACAAAAATAAACTCAAAATGGATACAGGATTTAAACATAAGATGGGAAACCATAAAAATACTAGAGGAATCAAAATGTCAGACATATGCCGAAGGAAATTCTTCACTCATACTGCTCCAAGGAGTACTGGAAGCTAGAGAGAAAATAAACAATGGGACTACATCAAAATAAAAAGCTTTTGCACAGCTAAAGAAACCATCATCAAAACAACAAGAAATCCCACTGTATGGGAGAACATATTTGCAAATGTTATCACTGATAAAAGTTTAATCTCCAATATATACATGCAACTTATACAATTTAATAAAAAGAAGATAAATGATCCTATAAAAAATGGCCAACAGACCTAAATAGAATCTTTTTGAAAGAAGACAGAAGGAAGGCCAAGAGACACAGGAAAGAAAATCAGGCATCAAAACAACAATGTGATACCATCTCACACCTGTCAGAATGGCAATCATCAAAAATCAACAAATGACAAGTGCTGGTAAGGATGCAGAAATAAAGGAACCCTCGTGCACTGCTGGTGGGAATGCAGACTGGTGCAGCCACTGTGGAGAACAGTATGGAGTTTCCTCAAAACACTAAAATGGAACTCCCATTTGACCCACTAATCCCACTCCTAGAAATATATCCTAAGAAAGTAGAAACACCAATCAGAAAGTTATAAGCACCCCTATGTTCATAGCAGCACAATTTATAATAGCTACAATTTGGAAACAACCTAAGTGCCTATCAGCAGATGACTGGATCAGAAAACTGTGGTACATCTACACAATGGAATACTATGCTGCCATAAAGAAGAAAGAATTCTTACCATTTTCAGCAACCTGGATGGAACTGGAGAGCATTACGCTAAGTGAAATAAACCAGTCAATGAAATAAAAATACCACATGATCTCACTCATTTAGGGATAATAAAGAACATTTTATACTGATGAACAAAAAGATAGATACAGAAGCACTAAAGCATCAAACAGACTGTCAAATTACCGTGGGAAGGTTCGGCAGAGGTGGGGTAGATAAAACATCAACCGAAAGACTTGTATTCATCCATATAAGTATAACCAATGGATGCAAGCCACTGCGGGGTGAGGACATGCATGAGATTGGAGTGGGGAGGAGCAATGTGAAGATATATATACATGTAATACATTAATAAAAAATGAAGAAAAAGAAATACGATCTTTGGAAAAATACTAATTACAATATGAAATGAATTATTTTCATATATGAAGGTATGAAATTTCTGTATGAATAAAGGTGAGCACTTGTGTAAAAGAAAAAAATATGGAAAATCCCATGCAGGCTATGATGATTACAGTAGCTTTATTAACTCCATGTTTTATGTACTCACAACTGTAAATCTAGTTTGGTTCACCCTTGTAGTTTCTCTGAATGTTCTACAGCATTTGTGTTTTCATTATTTCTTTTTTTATTTTTTCATGGGTTTGAGTGGTGGTATTTCATTATGGTTTTTATTTGCCTTTATCCAATGATTAGTGAAATTGAACATATTTTCTTGTGCTTATGCATATTTGGGGAATTACCTTCATCTGACTATTGTACATTTTCTATTGGATTGTTTGTTTATATTTACTATTGAGTTTTGAATTCTTCATCTGTTCTAGATACCATAATCCTTTGTTAGATATATGATTTATAAATATTTTATCAGAATTTTCTGCTGATTTTTGCCCTCTTTAGAGAGATATATAAAGATTAAGAGTGTTTTTATTTTTGTCTCTGTGCTCTACTTTATCAGTTTATCCTGTATGAAGAATGTTTATGGTAGTAAGTGGAAGAGGGCTTTACCTAGCCCTCCCTTTTTTCCTAAAACTCTCATAATATTATGTTTTACACTTGAGTCTGTGATCTACCTTAAGTTAAATTTTGTTTAAAGTGTAAGATTTAAAAAAGGTTCACATTTTTAAATATGCATGTCTAGTTGTCCCAGCATCATTTGTTAAAAATGCTGCATTTCGCCCACTGAATCATTTTTGCATCTTTGCCACAAATGTGTTGAGCATAGATGTGTAATTCTTTTTTGTTTGTTTGTTTTTTAGTGCTGTTCCATTGATCTATGTATCTATCTCATTACTAAAAACACATTGTCTTGATCTCTGTAGCTCTATAGCATTAATATCAGATAGAGTAAATCCTCCCACTTTATTGTTTTGGTGATTTTAGCTATCCTAAATTTATTATATGGAAAGGTGAAATTCCTGGAATAGCTAAAATAATTGAAATACTAAATTGGGAGGATTCACTCTATCTAATACTGATATTAATACTATTAAGCTACAGTGATCAAGATAATATGTTGTTAGTAATGAGATCAGAATCACCAATCAGAACGAATATGTGTAATATGTTCATAGCAGCACCATTTAAAATAGCTAAGATTTAGAAACAGCCTAAGTGTCCCTCAGCAGATGAGTGGATTAAAAACCACATATAAAATGTGGTACATTTATACAATGAAATACTAGGCTGCTGTAAAAAAGAAAGAACTCTCACCATTTTCAATAGCATGGATGCAACTGAGGAGCATTATGCTGAGCAAAATATGTCAGTCAAAAAAAGGTAAATATCACATGATATCATTTGTGGAATATAATAATAAATATAATAAACAAGATAAACTGATGAACAAACATACTCTGTTTCCCCGAAAATAAGACCTACTTCCAGTTTTGCCTCTCACTGTAATATAAGGCATCCCCCCGAAAATAAGACCTCCCCAGTAATATGGCCGCCCCGGAATATAAGGCTACCATAAGGCGACTGACTCCTGATTTAAAGAGACTTCACACTGCCTGGACAGCTCCAGCTGCACTGCAGCCAATCAGTGAGCTGGTTTGTGATGACAACTACTATTGTACTGTATACAGGTACTGTAATAAATATCCTTTTTTGTTGTTGTTGTTCAACAATAAATGTGTACTGTATTTTTTTTTTTCATGGAAAGTAAGACATCCCCTGAAAATAAGACCTAGCTCATCTTTGGGAGCAAAAATTAATATAAGACACTGTCTTATTTTCGGGGAAACAGGGTAGATCCAGAGACATATAAACATTGAACAAATCATCAAACCTCACAGGGAAGGCAGGGGGAGGTGGGAGGGATAGGAGTGGTGGGTAAGAGATCAACCAAAGGACTTGAATGCATGCATTAAAAGCATAAACAAATCGACACAGACAATAGGGGTGGTGTGATGACTTGTGTAGATGGCAGGGGCAGGCTGGGAGAGGTCAATGGGGGAAAGGGAGACATATTTAATATTTTCAACAATAAATAATTTTAAAAATAAATAAATTTTAGAATTTAAACTCGTTATTCTCATGCCACTGTGGCTCTTACTGGCCACTATACTCCAGCTTCAAGTTAAGCTGCCTATTTCCTCTATTTGGAAAAAAAAAGTCTTGTCTGTGGGAACAAAGGGTACTTCCTGAGTTAGGTACTGATTTTGGTAGAATCAACCCTGCCTGTGTAGAACAGGAGTACTTTGTGAAATTAAGGGGCTTTGGGTGATAGAATTCTGCTTTCCTATACCTCCAGCCCTGCAGTAACTCTGGTTTGGGAGGGGATTCTTAAACCTGGCAGAGAAAGATTTGATGGCTTATGTGATGTGTCAATTTTGTCTTGAGTACAGTCTCTAGTTATTTAATCAAACACTCCGTAGGTGTTGATGTGAATGAATTTTGCAGATGTAATTCAAGCCCCCAAGTCAGTTGACTTTAAGTAATGGTGATCATCCTGGGATAATGGGGTGGGTCTGACTGAATCTGAGGAAAGGTGACAAAGCAAGGCTATATGGTTTCTCTGGGAGAGAGAATGGATCCCAACTGGGTGACAGCTTTCTGCCATGTTCACAGCTTCCAGTCTTGCTCAGGATCTTCCTTCCTGGATGCTTGTGGGGGACAGAACAAGTGCACTTGCCTGCAACCTTCCCTTCAGATTCCCTGCCTATGGGTTCTGTTTCTCGGGCTGGATCTTGACTAATATATTCAATAAGTTTTAATTTACTATTTTAGGTCAACATGAATCTTATTAGCAAATATCATCTAAATGACTTATAAAGGAACCTATCCCAGTTAAATAAATAGTCTTTGGTAAACAATTGGACCATATTACTCTGAATTTAGCTGACAAAATCCACTGACTACTCAATCTGGTCATTTTAGTATCTCATTGTTAATTGAGAGCATTAGTAAAGTGACAGGCAGGCTGCCAATTAGAGCAGCTGAACAAGTAAATCAAGCACGCTGCTACCCTGAAGAACCCACTGTACTGGGGTCTACTGTGCTGGAGTCCAGTTTACTTTTTGAATGTTAGTACCTACTCATTCAATAAGTAACTGACCTCCCACTGAGTCTGTTCTTTAATAGATGCTTCCCAGAAAATAAAAGCTAAAATAATAGATTTCTGACTTTTTGGAGATTTCTTTTAACAGAAAAAGATTTAAAAAGTGAACAGATACAATGTAAATGCTTTCATTATTTACATAAAAACATCTATTGAGTATCTGCCTGAAACAAAACTGCCATGCAAAATGCATAAATACAAGCAGAAAGAGGGAAATAAATTACATCATATTTACGTATAGTCCATTAATATTTTTAGCAGTTTTATAATTTACTGGATCATTCATTCATTCATTCCTTTCTTCATCCATTCCACAAACTGTTACCTTACTTAAAATAATCTTTGCATAGCTCTAACAGTGGGGGACTGATGAAGGAATAAGTAAAAAAAAAACAATTCTAGCCCTAACTGCTTTGGCTCAGTGGATAGAGCATCAGCCTGTGGACTGAAGGGTTCCAGGTTCAATTCTGGTCAAGGGCATGTACCTTAGTTGTGGGCACATCCCCAGTAGAGAGTGTGCAGGAGGCAGCTGATCAATGTTTCTCTCTCATGGATGCTTCTAACTCTCTCTCACTCTCCCTTTCTTTCTGAAAAAATGAATAAAATATGTTTTGTTTTGTTTTTTAATAAAAGGAAATTCTAGCCCTTTGGTATAGCACAGGAGTTTTCATTAGCCATGTGATTTTCAATGGAATCATGGAGACTTTATAATTGCATCCAGACTAACTGAAAAGATAACTGGATTAATATAATTTCAAAATTGCTTTCCAATTGCAACATTTTTTAATACTCTTCTATCTCATCAAGATCAAACATCTGATATCATGTAACAGCTAACATAGGTGTGGATTACCTGCAGACACATGAGCAATGGATAATGCTGATGAAAACTTTGACCTCTGCTTTGACCTCTGCAGAGATCCTATAATGTCATCCTCCTATGGGCTCTCAGTTTACCTACCAGCCTCCACCCTCTGATAGTAAAAGTATCCACACGACTCTGGGCTATACTTCATAACCATCATTTGACAAATTCAAAAACTATAAACATTTACATAACAATCAGAGGAGAACAGTGGGCAAGAGCATCATGAGAACTTACTTATCTGCCCTGGATGGCCCTAGAAGGAAAGAGAGCATCTAATTGTAGAGAATGTAATTATATATATACTGTCATGTGGTTGAAAGGACTGGTATAGTTCTCCTAATTCTAAGTAAAGCTACATAAGTACAGTATATACAGAACACCTTTTAAAAACCAGTATTTCTTGTTTTGTTGATTGTTTCTTTTACTGTGCAGAGCTTTTTATTTTGATGTAGTTCCATTTGTTTATTTTCTCCTTAGTTTCCATTGCCCGAGGATCTGTATCTGTAAAGATATATGTTTATACTTCGCTGCCTGTAGAGTTGTCTTAAGATTTTTATGGTTTTCCATCTTACATTTATGTCCTTTAACCATTTTGAGTTTGTTTTTTGTGTATGGTGTAAGTTGGTGGTCTGGTTCATTTATTTATTATTATTATTATTTTGCATATATCTGACCAAATTTCCCAGCACCATTTATTGAAGAGACTGTCTTGACTCCATTGTATGCTCTTGCCTCCTTTGTCAAATATTCATTGAGCATAATGGTTTGGGTCAATTTCTAGGTTCTCTGTTCTGTTCCATTGATCTATATGTCTGTTCTTGTGCCAGTACCAGGCAGTTTTTAGAACAGAAAGCCCACTGCATGGGAGAACGTATTTTCCAATACTACCTCGGATTAAGGTTTAATCTCCAAAATTTAAAGGAAACTCATACAAAATAAGAAAAGGAAGATAAATAATCCAATAAAAAATGGGCAAAGGACCTAAATAAACACTTTTCAAAAGTCAACATACAGAAGGCTGAGAGAATTATGAAAACATGCTCAAAGTCACTAATTATCTGAAAGATGTAAATCAAAACAACAATGAGGTGCCATCTCACATCTATCAGAATGGCTATCAATAAACAACAAGTGCTGATAAGGATGTGGAGAAAAATGAACCTTTGTGCACTGCTGGTGGGAATGCAGACTGGTGTAGCCACTGTGGAAAACAGTATGAAGTTTCCTAAAAAAAATAAATAAAAATGAAACTCCCATTTGACCCACTAATCCTACTTCTGGGAATATATCCCAAGAAACTAGGACCAGTCAGAAAAGACATATGCACCCCTATATTCATGGCGGCACAATTTATCATAGCTAAGATTTGGAAACACTCTAAGTGCCCATCAGCAGATAAGTAGGTTAAAAAATGGTGGTACATCTATACAATAGAATACAACACTGCTATAAAAAAGAAGGAATGTTTAGCATTTGAAACAGCATGGGTAGGAACTGGAGAGCATTATGCAAAGCAAAATAACCTAGTTGGAGAAAGATAAATATCACATGATCTCACTCATATGTGGGATATAATAAACAACATAAACTGATGAACAAAAATAGATCCAGAGACTAAAAAATACTAAACAGTCCAATCTCAGAGAGCAATCAGGAGAGGTAGAGGTGGTAGATGATCAACCAAAGGACTTATATGCATGCATATTAGCATAATACAGACATTGAAGTGGTGGGAGCTTATCCTAGGAAATGGAAATGGGGGTGGGGAGGCGGGAGAGGTCAATCAGGGAAAAGGAGATATGTGTATATATATCTAATGAAAGAGTGATATGCAAATTGACCACACCTGTGCTACACTCTCAAGCCATGCCCACCAGCCAATCATAGTGAGTATGCAAATTAACATATCAAAGATGGCAGTTAATTTGCATACATAGGCACCCAGCACCTGGGTCCTGGGGACATCCTGGCACCCAGGTCACTCTGAGGTAGGCCCTGTATAGGCCCTAAGCAGCCTGTGAAGGGCCTGAGCCAAGGAGCTCCTGGGCAGGGCCAAGCCTGTGATCAAAGCTGAGGGAGCTGGGGGTCCCCTTCCCAGAGGCTTTCAGGCTGGGCAGGAAGGAACTGGTGATGGAAGGGAGCTGGAGTCCTCTGGGCTTTCAGCCTGGGCAGGTCTGGGCAAAGGGCAGAGCTGGCTATCGGAGAGAGCTGGGGTTCTCCTGCACAGAACAAAAGCCTTGGACAGAGGTTTTCCACCTGGGCAGGCCTGGGCAGGGGCAGAGCCGGCAATCAGAGGGAGCTGGGGGTCCACTGCCCAGGCTAAAAGTATGGCCAGAGGCTTTTGACCTGGGCAGTGGCAAACCCAGGGATCAGAAGCTATTGACAATCGGTGTGAACTACAGAGGAAACACCTTTTCTGACTGCTCATTGTCTAAGCTCCCTGTATGCCACTGCTAATATTCTTAGTAACTTGGGTTATAAGAATCCAAAAAGGCGAGCTAGGGTTTTTCCACCACACTTCTGGAAGAAAAAACAAAGGTCTGCTGCTGGAGGGCTAAAAAAATGTCATTTCCTGCCCTAGCAGGTTTAGCTCAGTGGACAATGCCTCGGCCTGCCCGTCACAGGGTCTGGATTGAATTCTGTTCAAGGGCATGTACCTAGGTTACAGGTTTCTCCCTGGTTGGGGCCAGATCAGGGCTCAAGCAGGAGGCAACCAATCAGTGTTCCTCTCACTTTGATGTTTCTCTCTCTCTTTCCCTTTATCTTCTACATTTTCTAAAAGTCAATGGAAACATATCTTCAGTTGAGGATAAAAAATAAAATAAAATAAGGTCATATACTATGAAAAATACATCTTGAAAATGCCTAAAGAAAGTTGTCATTTTTTCATGGTGAAGGGACTAGAGTCTGTGTTGATGAAAACACCTTGGTGGCTGTGGCAACTGGCAATAGCTGCAGCAGGGGAGTGATGGGGCTGGTGCCTTCCCCAGATTAGCCCCATTGCCTCCCACAAAGGTAGGCCAGACTGCGACTTAGGCCTGCTCCTGGGTTGGGGTGGTAGGGAGAGTGGGCCTAAGCCGTCAGTAGGACATCACCTGAGGGCTCCCAGTATGTGAGAGGGGGCAGATTGTGCTGAGGGCCCTCCTATTCCCATTGCAGAAATTTCATGCACTGGGTCCCTAGTATGTGTGTATGTCTGTGTATATACACATATACATAATAGAGGCCTGATGCATGAAATTCATGCCTGGTGGTGAGGGAGGGTGTCCCCCAGCCCGGCCTGCATGCTCGCCAATCTGGAACTTCTCAAAGGATGTCCTACTGCTGGGTTACAAAGATTGAGCCTAAACTGGTAGTCGGACATCTCTCTCACATTCTGGGACTACTGGCTCCTAACCTCTCTCCTGCCTGCCCGAATGCCCCTTACCACTTTGCCTACCATTCTGCACACCCCAAATGTCCCCCATGCCAGAGGGCTCACCCCCAACTGCCCTCCCATTGGCCAGTTTGTCTCACCTTTTCTCCCCACTGGCCTGCTCACTCCAAACTATGCCCCCCTGTTGTCCTGATCACCTCCAACTAACCTCCACTGACAGCCTGCTTGTCCCCAGTTACCCGCCCCTGCTTGTCTGCTTAACCCCAATGGCCCTACCCCCCACCAGCCTGATCACCCACCACTGCTGCCCCATCCTGGACTGATCACCCACAACTGTCTTCCCCTCTTGGCCTCTAACCATCTCTACCTTGGCCCCGCCACCATGGCTTTGTCCAGAAAAATGTCTGGAAGGTTTCCCAATCTAATTAGCATATTACCCTTTTATTTGGATAATAATAAAGGTAGAGGCCTGGTGCATGGTGGGGGACAGCAGGTTTGCCCTGACGGGTGTCCAAGATCAAGGGAAGGTTTTCCTTAGGGTATGGGATAGCCTACATGAGAGGCCTGTGGTGCTTTGGAAGCCAGCCACACCCCCATGGTGTGAGGGTCCCCCATGGGAAAGCATGGCCAGTCTGGGTGAGGGGCTGATGGCTGTTTGCAGGCTGGTCAAGCCCCCAGTGGTGACCCTCACACCATGGGGTTGTAGCCAGCTTGGATGAGGGCTGTTTTCAGGCTGGCCACATCCCATTCATGGTGGGAGTCCCCACTGTTGGCTGTTTTCAGTCTGACCAAGCTCCCCACAGTGAAACTTACTTCATTGGGGCATGGCCAGCCTGAGTGAGTGGCTGAGGGCTGTTTTCAGGCTTGCTAAGCACCCCAGCAGGGTCCCTCACCTTATGGGTGTATGGCCAGCTTGTGAAAGGGACTGAGGGCCATTTTCAGGCTGGCCCCACCCAGTGATCACCAAGGCTCCCAGCCCTTCCTTTTTTCCCTTTTTTTCTTTCTTTTTTTTTTTTTTTTCAGTGCCTCCTTTAGTGGAGGCCAGGGCTGGCTAGAAGCAAGTATCTGGGAGTTATGGATTTATTTATCTTCTATAATTGAAACTTTGTAGTCTTGAGCAGAGGTCAGGGCAGGCCAGGGCAGGCAGGAAGCTTGGCTTCCTCCATCACAGGGAGCAACCAAGCTTCCTGCTCACTCCAGCTCCATGACCTCCACCATCATTGTTAGGTTAATTTGCATACTTGCTCCTGATTGGCTGGTGGGCATAGCAGAGGTACAGTCAACTTGCAGCTTTTTATTTTATTAGTATAGATACACGCTGTCCTTATTTCCTTCATGAATAAAATACAACATTAGCTTTACACTGAAGAAAAAACAACTATTCATTTGATATGTGAAAAATGTGTATGTTAATGCCCTCTTTAATCTCTTGGTATCACTGGGTAAATGACAATACAAAACTGGCAGGGTGAGGTGTGGTGTGGACTGCTGGGAGGCGCAGGGCACAGAGAAGTAGCTGTGGAGGGTGTGCTATGGCTGGTGAGCAGGATTTTATTGGGAGGACAACTCAAGCAGAGGAAATGCAAAAACAGATGTACAGAGCAGAGAATGATTACATTGCAATAATTTAAAAAGTAAAACAAACAGCATAAACATTAGAGTCTTTTGCCTTTAAAATTAGAGTAAAAATATTGAAGAGCCTCAAACCCTACCTTTGATTGAAATATTTTAATATAAAAAGTTTAGCTATGTTACTTGGTTAGGTTTATTATAATTTTTTGGTAAGTAAGCTTTATTATTTAAGTGAAATGAACAATTTGTGATACTAGTAATGGATATATATGTTAACCCACTATAAGCAAATCATACCCTAGTCAAGAATAGATATGTCTATATTGAATCATTATACATAGAAAAAAATTTTAAAAAGCTCCTGAAGTACCAATTAGTTAATATTATTACTACAAATTGTAAGTATAAAGTGGTAATTAGTTTTAAATTTGAATATCAATTTTTTTAAATAAGGGGAGAGTTTGAGAAAACAATAATTTTAAAATACATAAATGATTTGACAATATGTACTGAACAAAAAATTATAATATATGATTGATTTAGAATAAAAACAATGATCTCATTTATATTGATGAGGTAAGTTTGCTATCAGAAAAATATAGTACTCAGTCCTTGAGAGTGTATTTGAAAAATACACATTTATATCTTTTTGGTTCAGAAAATTGATTGACAAACTCCTTAAGAGCAAAATTCAGCCCAGCCAATGGGACTCAGTGGTTGAGCTTCAACCTGTCAACCAGGAGGTCATGGTTCCATTCCAGGTCAAGGCTTATGCCTGGACTGCAGGCATGATGCCCAGTAGGGGGTGTGTAGGAGGCAGCTGATCAATGATTCTCTTTCATCATTAATGTTCTTATCTCCCTCTTCTTTCCTCTCTGAAATCAATAAACAATATTTACAAAAATAAAAATTAATATGCATTAAGGTAAATTAAAAATAGAATAATTGCTAACACAGCAATCTTACTTCAGAAAAATTATCTTAAAGAAATAATAATACACTTAGGAATAAACTTAACAAACTATAGGACATTGAAAAAAGAGATAGAAGAAGATCTAAACAAGTGGAAGACTATAGTATGTTCATGGATTTGTAGAATTAATATCACTACAATGTCCATAGTACCCAAAGCAACCTATAGATTTGATGCAATTCCTATTAAAATGCCAACAGCATATTTCACCGATTTAGAAAAAATACTCCAAAAAATTATTTGGAACCAAAAAGAACCTGAATAGCCACAACAATCTTGAAAAAGTAAAACAAAGTTAGAGGGATCATCATACCAGACATTAGGTTATACAACAAAGCCATTATAATCAAAACAACCTGGTTCTGGCACAAGAACAAGCATATAGATCAGTGAAAAATAACAGAGACCCCAGAAATTGACCCAAGTCATTATTCTCAACTAATATTTGACAAAGAAGTCAAGAGCTTACAATGGAATGAAGACAGTTTATTCAATAAATGGTGTTGGGAAAATTGGACAGGTACATGCCAAAGAAGAACAAGAAGGAGAAGGAGAAGGAGAAGGAGAAGGAGAAGGAGAAGGAGAAGGAGAAGGAGAAGGAGAAGGAGAAGGAGAAGGAGAAGAAGGAGAAGAAGGAGAAAAAGGATGAGGAGGAGGAGGAGGAGGAGGAGGAGAAGGAGGAGGAGGGAAAGGAACTAGAGTACCAATTTACAACATACACAAGAATAAACTCAAAATGAATAAAATATTTAAATGTAACTTGTGAAAACATAAAAATCCTAGAAGAAACCATAGACAGAAAAATCTCAGTCATCTCGACTGGCCAGTGTAGCTCAGTAGTAGAGCATTGACCCATGAACCAAGAGATGGTTGGATTCTGGTCAAGGCCCATGCCCAGGTTGCATGCTAGATCCCCAAAAGGGGTTTTCACTCTCATCCATATTTTTATTTCTCTATCTCTCTCCCTTAATCTCTCTCTAAAAATCAACAAAAACCTATTTGAAAAAAATCTCAAACATCTCTGGGAGCAATACATTTGCTGATATATCTCCTAGGGCAAGGGAAACAAAGAATAAAATAAACACATCGATTAAATAAAAAAAGAAAACGTCAGGAACAGAACCACTTACTATGTACCAGGAATTGTGATGATCATATTTTATCATTTGATCATCCCAATAATCCTATAAAGAATGTATCATTCATTATACTATTATAAATGAGAAAACTAAAATCTAACTTAGTTAAAATCTTATCCAAGGCCAGGCACAGAGTATATGAGAAAGATTCAGATTCAAACTCCAGTTCCTTATGGCTTCTGTTACAAAAGCCCATGATAATAGAGAGGACTAATAAATATTTTGCTTAATAAGTGATGAAAACTGGTTATAAACCAGGGTATTTGGGATGATCATAATTTCTATAAAATATATACAAAAAGACATACCGAGAGAAAAATAACTGTAAATATTTACATGATGATTTTAGGGAATAGAATTATGAGTGATTTTTTTTATTTCTAACATTTTATTTTCTCAGCATTAAAAAGTTGATTTCTTTAATCGGAAGACAGTTAATTTCTTCCCAAACCTGAAATGTCCCAATATTTGTTATATTGCTAAACAAATACTGTGCTTCATGCTGAACCACTCAGGCCAAGGAACACATTTTCCACTCTATTTTTCTAAGATTTTGAACCATTCTCCCTTATACTTACCCAATAATTTCTTTATTATTTTTTTATTGTCAATCATCACTGTAGAGGCCCAGGTTTGTCCTCAGTGAAAGAAACTAATTTCTGAGTGTCCTTGGACAGCCAAGGGTCTTCTGCCTCTTCAGAATGAAAGATTAATTGCTTTAAGAGCTCTGGCTCAGAATAGGAATCTCTTTCCACTCACAGCATCTCAAAACCCTGAATTCCTCCTCCTCCTTTTCTATTATGACTGAAGCCTTTCAAGGTCCTGAGGTTAAATATGACTGGAGAAAAGTTGATATTGTCACAGAATGGAAAATGTATTATGCTTTTTGTTATGTGTGGAAAAATAAAGAATTGTCCTCTATTGCTGTGTGTATGTTTGTTATATCTTTCCTCTTTGCAGCATCCCAGAAAGTAATGAAAGTGGATAAAATGGATTTTTACTTGAGAATAGCAAGAAAAAAAAAGGAAGAAAGGAAGAAAGAGAGAAAGGGATAAAGGGAAAAAGAGAGAAAGGGAGAAAGGAAGGAAGGAAGGAAGGAAGGAAGGAAAGAAGGAAGGAAGGAAGGAAGGAAGGAAGGAGAAAAAATTGGGGGTATGGAAAGGATTAATATTTCCTTTGCCTTCAGAATCTAAAAGATTTTATAAATATAAGGAAAGTATATGTATAACATATATGTATAACACTAGAAGCCCAGTGCACCAAATTCATGCATGGGGGGCAGGGGGTGGTGTCCTTCAGCCCAGCCTGCTCCCTCTCCAATCTGGAATCCCTTTCACAATCCAGGACCACTGGCTCCCAACTGCTCACCTGCCTGCCTTCCTGATTGTCCCTAACTGCTTCTACCTGCCAGCTTGATCACCCCCTAACTATTCCCCTGTCAGCCTGATTGGTGCCTACCTGCTCCCCTGCCAGCCTGTTTGCCCCTAACTGCCCTCCCCTGCAGGCTTGAGCACCCCCAACTGCCCTCCCTTGCAGGCCTGCACCCTGCCAGCTGCCCTCCAATGTTGGCCATCTTGTGGTGCCATCTTGTGTCCACATGGGAGCAGGACTTTGGCCACATAGGATCAGTCATCTTGTGTGTTGGAGTGATGGTCAATCTGCATATTACTATTTTATTAGATAGGATAGAGGCCTGCTGCATGGGTGGGGGGCAGCTGGTTTGCCCTGAAGGGTGTCCTGGATCAGGGTGGGTATTCCCTTGGGGCGTGGGGTGGCTTGGGGGAGGGTTTGTGGTGGTTTGCAGGCCAGCCACGCCCCCCAGCAACTCAAGCAGAGACCCTGGTATCTGAGATTTATTTATCTTCCACAACTGAAACTTTGTAGCCTAGAGCAGAACCAAGTCTTCTGCTCAATTAGCTTTTGAAACTTTGTTGCCTTAACCTCTACCAGCCAGAGTGTGTGGAAAGCCTGGCTTCCTCCATCTCAAGTGGAACCCAACCCTCTTTCCTTCTCTCTCTGTGGCCATAGCCATCTTGGTTCAGTTAATTTGCATACTAGCTTTGATTGGCTGGTGGGTGTGGCTGGTCGACATGGCCCGTGAGTGTAGTGGAGATACAGTCAATTTGCAAATTACTCTTTGATTAGATAGGATGTATCTATATGTGCATGGATCCTATATAATAAAAGTCAAATATGCTAAGTGTCTGGTTGTCTGTTCAAACAATCAAAGCATAATATGTTAATGACATGCTGAGATCACTCAACTGCTTGCTATGATGTGCACTGACCACCAGGGGGCAGATTAACTTGCTGCTGGGGTCTGGCCAATTTGGACTGAGTGAGATGGTTGGACATGCCCTGGAGCCCTCCTATAGTCCCTCACTAGCTGGCCAACCTCTGCATTCTCCCCATCACTGATCGTGCACCAGTGAGGTCCTTTGGACTGGTCTGCATCCTTTTGCAATCCAGAATCTCTCAGGGGATTTCAGAGAGCCAATTTTGGCTTGATTCTGCAGGCCAGGCTGAGAGACCCCACTGGTGCACAAATTCATGCACTGGGCCTCTACTATATATACACATACTAGTATACATTATGAGAATACATATATATGTGCACATGCATTCATGCAGACAGACACATGCACACAATAAGTGTTTTAAACACATAAATATTTCTTTTTTAAATAAGCAATATGCAGTTGAATTTGTGAGACTCAGTGGGAAGATGCTAAATGACAAGTGTTTCTAAATCTAGATGTCAACCCTAACCTTAGATGTAATTTTCTTGCTGGAGGAGATTGTACAGTAATGTGGGCATTACAGGTAAGTGATGTTGGCAGAGTAGATAGCCTGGACTTACAATTGTGGTCCCAAACCAATAAGATTGAAATTGACCTAGATTACACTTTCAAAAAATAAAGGACCATTTAGGTCTATAAAAGGGGTGTCTTAGTAGTCACTAGTAGAAGGAAGACAAGTGCAGTCATCTTTGTTGTTATGTTTAGCCTAAAACTACAGAGATCTTCCCACAAACTTTGAGTTTCTATTTAATAGTCTTAAGCATGGAAAATTCCTTTGATTTGATATAGTGCAGTGGTTTTCAAACCCTGATTCAAAGAAACTTAATAACTCTGTAAATACATCAAGAGCTGGTTATTCAGGAATTCCAGGAAGGCGGCTACCCTTTATTGTTAGTCCCCATATCTGTTCACATACACATATTTTTTTAAAAGTCTACTCTTTGCTATAATCACAACATTTTCCACACCCAAATATACAGTTTTATTGATCTTAACACATTTTTTTTCTAACTGCAAAAATAAGGATGCATATTGTATTATTTTAAGACATTCAGAAATGTATACTAGTAAAAGAAAAAATAGTGTGGTTTTTCTCAATAATTCCATCAACAAAGAAGCCAATTTCAATAGTTAGTCTGGCACATATCCACTTATACAGAAATACACACATAATTTAGTATGTTCTCTGTCTTTTTCTAAGTCAGAAATGGAGTCATATTGTATGGATGAACATCCACCTGTTTTCCTAGGATGTTTTATCACCTTTCAGATGTCATTCATAGTGTTTTTTTCTAAGAATGTCTTCTGTATCCAAACATTCTTTTCTGCTACAGAACATATTACTTCTTTTCCATGTCCTATTTACATTAATGGATATCATGAATTTATTTATGTTCATCTTTTCAGCTTTAGAGTCACTGTCCCCCTTGGAAGAGTCCAAGGGGATCCTCACTCCCCAATTCAATCTACAACAACTGACTCAGTCCCAGCATATTACATATATTCGATGAGTGGTGATTAAATGAATGTAGAGAGGTGGAAATAAGAGACTGGAAAGAATAAAAACATTGAAAAAAACATTGGTGTACATAGTGCTATTTATAAGGTAAGGGGTTCACCAATGTTTTTTTAATCAAATCATAAAATTGCTATTACTTGATTATTTACTGCTGCTAAAATTGTTCGTCTTTTGCACCCACTGGGCAAACAATATGCTAATATAGGTAGGGGATAAGCACTAAAATTTATAGTGGTTTTCAAAATCTTAATTATGAAATTTGCAAATTTGTTTTTAGCTCACTTTGAAAAGTAAAGATGTGGTACTGTTGTATTACAGAGAACAAGAATAATCAAACAATGCTTGGAGAGTTACATTTATTATGTGCAGGTCCAGAGGAAAATGTTTCTCAAATTCTGGGACCCAACATGCAGAATTTTTTTCTATTTATATGTTTTTACTTCTTTGTCTTCCAAATATGGGATGTTTCCCGCCCCTTTGCACGTTCTTAAAGAGCCCCTATGTGCGGAGGCCTTGAGATCTCCATCAAAGGCCTGGCCTGGTGCCAGCACTGATGATTTTGTCCAGGGAAGCTTTAATGGCCTCTCTGAAGCGAGAATAGTTTCATTTTCCTTATTATTTAAGCAAGCAAACATTTACAGAAGCCAAATAGCAAGGTTAAAGTTTCAAATAGCAGTTTTTATATAAGATGGATGCTTCAGTTGCAGGAGGAACATATGAGCCAGATCTCCCAGACACCACCAGGAATGTGTCTCTTGGAGTGTTGTTGAAATAAGAATTTTCAGAAGCCCCCAGAGGAGGAAAAGAGGTAGAAAAAGGTGTTATTTGTGTGAAGTTACATTCCTCATCTTGCAATGTCCCATCCCCCAAAACCAAGCCAAAAAGAGGGGCAGCTAGGAGTTCAGCAAAGCCAAAAGCAGTACCAGTGTCCAGAGGTTCTGTTCCATATTGCAGTCAGGTATACTCTAGCAACCTAGCTAATTTAAGTCCTTAGTCCATGGTGAGTGCCCCACATGGCCCTGAACCCTATGGATGCAAGTGTGTGTGTGTGTGTGTCTCATGTGTGTGTGAAGGAATGAGAGAGAGCAAAAACCAAGAGTGTGGCTCCTTTTGTTTGTAATTTTAAATATCGAAGTTTCACACCTATTCTGACCACTGACTCAGTTCCATATGTGATTGAGGAACGAGCATTTTCCCATGTCACTCAAATCTTACTGACCATGTATCTTCTTGGTTTTCCTTTTCCTGTTAAATAATAACCAGGTTATTACAATGGCAATGGAACAATGGAATATTCTTCAGCCATAAAAAAAAAGTGAAATCTTGCCATTTGCAACAACATGGATGAACCTATAAGATATTATGTTAAGTGAAATAAATCAGACAGAGAAAGACAAATATGTATGATTTAATTTATATGTGGAGTCATAAAAAAATAAGAAAACAAAACAGAAATAAACATAATTTGAGATCAAACTGATCATCATCAGATGGGTGGAGGATGGGAAGATGGGCAAAAAAGTTAAAAGATATTAAAAATTACAAACTTCCAGCTATACAAATAATCACTTGGTTGTAAAGCACATTATAGCGAATAACATCAATAACATTATAAAAACTATGCATACATAGTAAAAACTATATATGGTATCAGATAGGTACTGGATTTATTGGGGTTACTACTTTATAAGATATATAAAGGTTTAATCACTATGTTGTATACTTGAAATGAATATGATATTGTATGGCAAATATAACTAAAAATAAATCTTAAAACATACAAACAAAAACACAGATCAAATTGATGACTGCCATAGGGGAAGTGGATAAAGGATTGGCTGAAAAAAGGATGAAGGGAACTATCCTATATAATAAAAGCCTAGGTGATGTCACACTCTCACTCAATGCCCTCGTGTGACATTGACACAAGATGGCCACCACAAAATGGCTGTGTGCACACAGAGGCAGTGGCCTAGTGGCCACTCCATGCTGTGAGGCCACTCCTGCATGGCTTGGAGAAGGCACATCCCAGCAGAGGAGGCGGGTTGTGGCAGGGGAGGGTAGTTGTGGGCAATTAGGCTGGCATGGGAGCAGTTAGGTGCTAATCGGACCAGCAGTGGAGTGGTTGGGGGCTATCAGGTTGGCAGACAGAAGTGATTAGGGGCAAGCAGTTAAGAGCCAGCAATCAGGCCTAAATCTGCAGTTGGACATCCCCCTAGTGGTCCTAGATTGGAGAGGGTGCAGGCTGGGTTGAGGGGTACACCCTCCCATGGATGAATTTTGTTCATGGGCCTCTAACAGTCAATAATGGTGTGACAATTTTGCACAGTGATGAATGGCTACTAGACTTAGTATGTAATCACATGATGTTGTACACCTGAAACTAATATGTATTGTATGTCAATTATAATAAAAATTAAAAATTAAAGGAACTCATTTCTGGGTTTCATATATATATATATATATTTTTTTTTTCAGAGAGGAAGAAAGAGGGAGAGAGAAATAGAAACATCAATGATGAGAGAGAACCACTGATTGGTTGCCGCCTGCACACCCCCAACTGGGGATTGAGCCTGCAACCCAAGCATGTACCCCTGACCGGAATCAAACCCAGGATCCTTTAGTCAGCAGGTCAATGCGTTATCCACTGAGCCAGAGGCTAGGGCTCCACTAAACTTCTTATTTAAACAAAGCATTTGAGTGTCTCATTTTATGTAAATTAAAATGGCACTATTGAATATGCAAAACAAAAAAAGAAAAGCTGATAAAGAAAACATTGCCTCCATTTTGTATGTATTACACTAAGTCCCATTAAATACTCCATTGATTTTATAATCTTTGCCATTAGCAGTTAAGTATTTATATTGTTTTATTCTGCTCTCTGATATTTAGAAAAATTGTTAGGATATTATTTTCTGCAGTTTTGTTCTGCCCCAAAATTTATTGATCCTCAAGCAAGTCCAGGTTTCAGTGGATATATTTCTTATTTTTGACATTGTACTTGAGAATTTTTTTTTTTTAATTGAGTACCTGTGCCCTGTAAATTGGCTTTTCCAGGAGTAGATCCTTGTACACAGAGCCATTCCATTGAACTAGCTTGTGTTATGATAAAGTGGGTATAATCTGGTCTTTAAATACAGACAAGCAGGTCTTGAATGCTAAATCCACCTGTTGTAAGAGCTATAATCTGGGGGGAAATGTGTTCCTGTTGCTATCCTCAGTTTGTCTATTGCAATTCCCATCTTCTAGTATTTTTTGAAAATCAAATGAGAAATATCTAATATCTTTTATTTACCAGACATTTTTCTAAGTGACATATGTTTATTGGCTCACTTAATCTTGGCCAAAAACCCAGTCAGGTTGAAACGACTGCATTGTTGGGGCAACCACATGCAGAAAGAAGTTGCCGAAAGCCACACAATGGCAAAGTGGCATACAGGACATGAACTTTCCAAGGGGTGCCAGAGCCTGCGGTGGCACCCCTTGGAGTATTGATTGCATATGTGCTCACCTGGCACAGAGCTGCCATGAACACTCATGGCTTGCCACCTTGGCCACTGGTGTGGATGGTGAGGAGATACCACCACCTATCATTGTACATCCCCCAGATTTGCTAGGAGCCAAAGCATAAGGGGGCATTTTGTAAGGCTGCACTTTGTTCTGAGGGCTGAAGAGTAGCTGCCCATGCCACCACAAGTAACTTCCTTTCCATAAAGAGGAATTAAGCTCATTGAGAATCAGGCAATAATAAAGGCATTAATGGTAGAGGTTCATAATCTATATAGAATAACGGAGACCACGAGTTATATGGGATCATGTAAATGGCAATTCCTTCAGAGTTAATATGAATGACCTGCATCACAGGTCTTGAATAATGTTCTAAGCTATGAAACTGCTTTCCTTCACATTTTACCAACATGACACTCCTTCTAGGAAAGCATTATTAGCTCTATTTTAAAACTGACAGCACCTGAGATGCCTAGAGGTTACAGAATATGACTAGAAGGCTGAGGTAGTAATGGCAAAACTTGGGTTTAAAATTGGGTTTCTCTTTTTCTAAATTAAGGATATTTTTACTTAACAATGTATCCATGTCTCATCATGCTATTTTCCATGTGTGTTCAGGGCCATATAGCAGAGCAGAGAGGAATGGGGCTTTGGTACAAATGAAACTCAGATCACCTCTGACTTTCCAACTTGCTGAGTATTCTCACTTCTCTGTCTTAGGGTCTCCTGTTCATAATGGGGAATCTACTCATGTCAGTGCTGAGAGTATGTGAAAGCCCTGAAATGAGCTCAACCAATAGCAGATCAGTATTTACTTGGATATAGTTATTTTATTTAAGTTTCCGTTCAATGCTTCATCTCTTGGGAAATCTACATGTGACTCTAGACTTCAGAGCTGAGGCCACAGAGAGACTGTCCAAAAAGATTCTAGACTGAGGATGAACCACAACAAAAACACAATCAGTACGAGGGGAGGAAACACATGCTGTCTGCTACCAAAGCCCTGGAAAGTCATATCTCCCTCATATTAGGAAGATGAGGTAAAATAAATCCTTTAATAAAGGTATAGCTCATTTGATTGTGCTTTGCTTTATTGTGTCTTACAGATACCGTGTTTTTTTGTTTTTTGTTTTTGTTTTTGTTTTTTACAAATTGAAGGTGTGTGGCAATCTTCCATTGATAGTATTGTTTAGCAGTAAAACATTCTATAAAATTAAGGTATTGTGTGTGTGTTTTTTTTTTAACTTATTGTGGTGACATTGGTTAATAAAATTATATTTTAATAAAAAACCTCTATAATTCTGTAATACATCATCTGTATATTGTATTGTGTGCTTACCAACTCAAGTCAAGTCTCCTCCCATCACCATTTATCTCCTCTATATCCTCCTCTACCTCACCCACCCTTCTTTCCCTATTGTATCACCATATTATTCTTTGTGTCTTTCGCTTACTGTTTTTTTGTTTGTTTTTGTTTTTGTTTTTTTTTAGCTTGACCTAGCCCCTCCTCTCTGACAGCTGTCAAGCTATCTATATATGAGTCTTTTTCTATTTTGTTTGTTAGTTTATTTTATTCATTAGATTTCACATATAAGTGAAATCATGTAGTTCTTGTTTTCTCTGACTGGCTTATTTCAATTAACATAATGCTATCCAAGTCCATTCATACTGTCACAAAAAGTAAGATTTCCTTTTTTTATGTAAATGCTATTGCACACTTAATACACTATAGTATCATGCAATCAGAACTTGTACAGTATATGCACTGGAAAAACAAAAATATTTGAGTGACTTGCTTTATTACAGTGGTTTAGAACCAAACCTGCAATGTCTCCCAGGTATGCTGGTGATGAGATTTACAAACATGTTATGAATAATGCAGTCCTTCTCCAGGGGACCATGATCCCTAAGTGACCTGAATACTTGCATAGTGTTTCAGACACCAGGCTCTCTAAAGCCAGCATTGCTGAGTTATCATAAATTGTGGAATGAAGTTGCAACGTGAACACCACTCTACTCATGGGAAACTGAGAAAGGTATGTGTGCTCCTACTTTTCTGTTTGTTTGCTTGCTTGTTTGTCTTTCCAAGGTAGATAAAGTTTACTAGTACTACCTGAATATCTGGGCAGAAAACAATTATCCCAAATATTATCACCTTTCTAAAAGCCCTACTCATCAAGACAAGAAAGGGAGAAACTAAGATAGAGTGCCAAAAGAATCAGAAGATAAACTGGTCTAAGATGAGGGCGAGGTGAAAATATTACCTTGTTTTAAAAAGACCTGAATATTTGCTTAAAGCCATTATCTTTTCTAACCAAAGGAGACATTAGAGAGGTTTTTTAAAGCATCCTATAAAGTGGCATATCACCCCTTTTAAAATGGGCAAAACATTGGGCAAAGTAGTTGAGGACAAGAAGGGAAAAGTAGCAGAAACTTTCCAAAGCTGTGAAAGAAAATACAAGGGGAGTAAATACACTACAAATACAATATTAATTTTTTGAATGAAATGAAGGAAATATTGATCTCTTTAAAAGCTATCTTTGGGGGCATTTCTTTATATATTTAGCCAAAGTTTCTTGGGAAGAATATGTTGTAGGGGTCATCTACATACTTTGTTTCTGTGACTGGAAAGGAAAATAGTGAAGGCCATGAGCTACAAAAAATAATAATAATTTAAAAAAGAAAAGGTGAAAGTTTCAGAGACCTAATCTTAATTCTGGCACAAAATAGCTACATCATTTTAGCAAATGGATTAATAACTTTTACCTGGGATTCATCTGTAAAATGTTAATTACACTAACTTCTCTATCTCAAAAAATTATTCAGAGAATCATAATATATTCAAAAGTAGCAGCATAATAATGATTATATATATATATACATATATATATACATACATATATATATATATATATATATATATATATATATATATATATAGAGAGAGAGAGAGAGAGAGAGAGAGAGAGAGAGAGAGAGAACGTGCTCATGCCAAGGTCATAACATCCAAAATGACCAAAGGATCAACGAAATGCCAGGCTACACACAAACAACAGGCTGCACACACAGCAGGTGAGTGGACTGAATTGCTAACATCTCAGAGAGAAGAGAGAAGCAGGGCTGATCAGAGTCTGCTTCTCTCTCTGGGCCTCACCAGAAGCCAAACTCTCTCTCTCTCCCATAGGTCAGCAGTTCAGCCTGCTTGCCAGCAGCCTGAAGTAGCTGCTCATCAGCCCTGCCTCTATGATCAGGCCCAGAGATAGGCTCACAGATGCTGACTGACATAGAAAGCAACCAATCAGTTCCAAATCTGGGTGAATTGTGAGGAGCCAATGGCTGTCTAGGAGGCAGAGCTTTTGACACTGACTGGCATAGAAACGGACCAATCAGAACCTAATCTAGGTGAGATGGGAAGGCAGGTTTTTTTTTTTATTATTATTATTAATTTTTTATACATGTTTCCCCATGCCCCCCCTCCCTCCCAGGCATACCTCAACCCCCCCAGTGTCTGTGTTCATTGGTTATGCTTATATGCATGCATACAAGTCCCTTGATTGATCTCCCATCTACCCCACCTAACTTTAATCTTCCTGCTATAATTTCAGTCTGTTTGAGGCTTTACTGCCTCTGTATCTAT